>JACBYM010000042.1:53341-107035 GCA_013435755.1 Amphilophus citrinellus
CAGCATTCTGTTGGGGTCTGGTTCACAACAGCTGTGTTGTGGACTTGACTGTACACAGACCCAAGTCCCAAACCTCGCGGATTGAGATTATTATGTGTTTCTATCACAAATACTGCACGGTTGCTTTGGCGATCACTTAAATTAATTAAAGGGGCAAAACACGAGTTAGAGTGCAGTTGCCCCCCCGTCTTACACACCCTTAAGTCTTGGGAATAAAAATATTGGTTCAATAGGCTGCAGAGGGGCCATTCCTGACTTAGGTGGAATTAGACTTCTGCGTTGGGTCTTTGCTGGGCCCACATAAAAACCTACGTGAGTTGCCGAAGTTTATGTAGCCGGGCTTTGTGCCTATGCAGGTTCGTGTGTTGTGTGTTGTTAATTACCGTGTTGTCATCGGCACGGCTTTACCATGTGCTTGGTGGGTCTTTGTGAGGCCTATGACAACTGCAAAACCACTATTGTGGTTATCACAATCCTTGACCTGGGACATGTTACGTTCAGGATTGTGGATATACCCTTCCTGTTTTTACCTCCTATGAGTTCTCCAGGTGTCAGCTTTTGGATTTTTAATTTTTATTTTTTTTTTCGCGGAGAGGTTTACATCAGGTTTCATCGTTAGGGTTCAGAGAGGATTTCTGGTTTACGTTAACAAAGGAGCGATGACAAGCTAAATAAGGGCCTTTCAGGTGTGGATGGACCTTCGGCATCACAGATATTTGCTTCTCCAATTTCAAGTAGCGCACTGGAAATTACTGTGTGTGTGTTTGTGTTGTGTGTGTGTGTGTGTGTGTGTGTGTGTGTGTGTGTGTGTGGTGTGTGTTTGTGTGTGGTGTGTGTTTTGGTTTTTTGTTTCTGCAGTGTGCTACAAAAAGCAGCATTAAATCTTCAGAGAGGAAAGAAATCCTCTTTACCGCTATCTGCAGACGGTCAGCCAGGCTCCTCCTGCTTAATTCTTCTCAGGAGTGCAGTGTCGGATCTTCTACAAAGCCTCTCTGCTTCTCTTCTGCTTCTTTTATCCTCACCCCTTCCAAGGCCGTGTCCCCCTCCCCATGACTCTTAAGCATTCTGGGTGTGTTAAGGGGGTAATCTGGACTCAGAACCTTCTGGATCTTCTTCAGCTCGTTCTTCACAAAAGTGACGATGTTGTCCTCCAGCAGCTGGAACAGAATGAACACCAATCAGATTCATGTTGGACACACTGATAATCCACTGATCTACAGAAATGCTTCATCAAATGGAGTGAAAAGATGATTGCAAACAGAATATATGCAAAAATAGTTGTTGTACATGTACAAACCATAAATATGGAGTCCAGCTGTGTTTGATGCTGCTGGGCAGACTGACCACTGGGAACCTCTGAGCTCTCCTGATCCACTCTGTGAAGGAATCATCAAGAATTAGCATCACATTCTGTTTCTGATTGTGAGCCAATAATAATTTGCTTAGACACAGGCTAAAGGTTCATGAAATTATTTTTGGAGCAAGTATACTTTATTTAAAGGGAGCACTTTTCCAAACAGCAGCTCCAAAGAACTTCACACTTATAAAATAATAAATAAAACTCAGTGAACACAAATACAGTTTAACACAGGGCTGTCAAACATGCAGCCTGACAGTGAGGATGTGACAGTTCCACAGTGGAGGAAGTAAAATGTCATGAGAAACTGAAAATGCAAAACAGGCATCACAGAAATGCCAACATTTTAGTTGTATTGATATTTAATGTGTAGTTTGATTCCTTCATCTGCAGTTTGTCAGTGTTTCTGCTCTGAGCTGTAAATGCAGTCACATCAACAGTAAACTCAGGATGTGCTTCATTCTGCTCTCAGCTGTTCTTCATAGCTCTTCACCCAGGCTGAGACACCTGACAGTTGTAGCCTGTGTCTCCATGTTCTCCTGCTCCTCCAACAGTGCAGCAAACACTGATTCAGTGTTTTTGATCTGATCGATTATTTTAGTCACATCAACAACGTGGTTCATTTTTAGCATTAACTTATTCAACACCTCCTGGTGTGAAACACAATGGAAAAATAACACTTTCACTTCTGGGCTCATTTCCATCCCTTTGCCTCCTCTTCAACACTGACACATTTTTCCCTGTAAAAAAGTTATTTTTCCTCCTTCCAGCAACACCTGAGTGAATTTCATACCAACATATTTAACAATATTTCAGTTTTAAATCTGAGTGAAATGAAGCAAATACAAGGTGATCAAACCATCCATCCATCCAGAGCCTCTCCCAGCTGTTATGGGGTCAGAGGTATGGTACACCCTGTACAGGCTGCCAGCCTGTCGCACTTTATGAGCAATTTAGAATCACCAGTTAAGCTAATCCCAGTAACTGCATGTCTTCAGACTGCAGGAGGAAACTGGAAAACCCGGAGAGAAACCCACAGACTCTGGGTGGAAGCAAACCGAGGACCTTCTTGGTGTGAGGCAGCAGTGCTAACCACCAAGCTGCCCTTCTGTGAAATAAATGAAAACAAAACTCTTGTTTCAATGATGTGTGAAAGTCAACTGAAACTGATTTAAGAATTCCTTATTTTACACTGTACTGCACATCACTTTCATCACTTTTTCACCTGGAAATTTGAGTCTTAAATGAACATTTGTTGATCAGTTTCACCAAAGATAAAATAATATAAAACTTCATGAAGACAAACATCTTCCCAGGACATCGAGCACAGCTCAAAGGAGCCCCCTGCTGGAGCAGCTGCAGTCCTACAGACACTCAGCCTCTTCACTACACAAACACCTCCTACAACATCCATTCTTTACACTCTGACTGCTGTGTTTGTGCAACAAACTCCAACACACACCGCTTCACATATGAACACAGAAATGTGTGTGAAAAAGAGCTGAGCTGACATTAAACATGATGGAGAATTTATTCAGAAACACTGAGTCAGGAACAACATTTAGACACACATTACCTCTCTGCAGGAGGAGGAACACCTGATTTAAAGTTAATAACATCATCCTTTGACCAGTCACTCTTTAAGGACACACAGCTGGGTTCAGGTTCAGGTTCAGGTTCAGGTCCAGGTTGGTTCCTGTGAATAATGATGCAGCAGTGATGTGAGTGCTGAGCTGTGACATGGAGAAGAGTCATGGACAGTTAGAGATGGTCATCTCACCTCTGAGCTTTGGTCTGGCTCTCATGTTCCCCACACAGAGTGGTTTTAGAGGGAGGGACTCCCTCCTCTCTGTCCTCACACTGATCCATGCTGCTGAATTCACATCAGCTCACACACACTTTCTACCTTCACCTGCAGAGGAAACACACATCATTCATGTGAACATCAACTGAAATCCTCCTTTCATCATGTGTGCAGCTGAATGCAGTCAGACAGTGTGAGGCAGAGGAAGCTGGGAGCCTATCCCAGCTGTCATTGTTCAGTCAATCAATAATCTATAATCATGCAGATTTGGCTTCAAACAGCCGAATGGTTGAACCTTTCTGAGGTTTGTTTGGGAATACTGGGAATACTCTCCCTCTCCCTGCCCGGCTCGATCACTTGTTGTTTTTAGTGTTTAGTCCCATTCACACACTCACACTCTGCACACACTGATTTGCTGACACACACTCCTGTGTGGTTTATTGACTTTATTCAAACACTGATCATCATCTACAGACGTCTGCTCACAGAGCTGAGACAGAGTTACAACTTTGTTTCACACATCAGTCTGAGCAGCCAGGCAACACACACACACACACACACACACACACACACACACACACACACACACACACACACACACACACACACACACACACACACACACACACACACACAGCTGTAGTTAAATCCAGTTTGACCTGAAACACAAAGATCTTCATTGATTTGATGAAACTCAAGAATCAAATCAAAGAATCAAAACTTGAAACAGAATAAAAAACCAAACAGAATCCAGAATCAAAAAGTCAAATCTCAGATTCTCTGATCTCATTCTGACTTTATTTGAGGAATAACGTCTCTTTACAGTAATGACAGACTGACGTCTGCAGATTAATGCGCTCTGATATCAACTGAATGAGGAAATGAGTGACAGTTTGAGGCTCAGAAGGATGGAGGAGTCAGAGAGAAACGCAGAGAGCTGAAGAAATCCAAATGGTTTGGAGCTGTAATCATCTTTAAATATTGTCAGTGATTAACAGACAGATCAGAGTTTGATATGAACCCTTTTGGTGGCTCTGATCCAATCTCTGAGTAACACGACTCCTCTGTCTGCTCATCAAGAGTCAGCATCACTTCCTGTTGGAGGCGAGCCAGCAGTTTGTCACAGTGTTTTTAATCAGAGGCCTCCATGTTGGATCTATATCTCAGCTACAACCACATTAAATAATGGTGCTCATGATCTAAAAAGGTCAAACACAACGGCTTCACCAAACCACCAACTATGAACCAAAGAAAAGTTTGATCATTAATATTCTCTGAAAAATGGACAAACATCAATCAATTCTGCTGTTTGTAAACTTTTGAGCACAACTGTTTGATTCTTTTTAATCTTTTGTGTTTTTGTCATGAATTCATGATTAAATTTGAAACACGGTCCCGTTCATAAAGTAACCTCTGACAATAAAAACCTGTTTTTCTCGACCTTTGAGAGCCAAACAATCAGGATCAAACACTCGAACATGAAACAGGATTTTTGTTCCAATCTGGTCAGAATGAAATCAGATGCAGGTGTTACAGGTTAAAGTGTTGGACAGTCAGTGTCCTCACAGCCGCTCCATCTGAGAGCAGCTGTCTCGTGCTGGATGTTCTTCTTATGGAAACCATAAATGTTTGACCCACACACACAGAACACTGAGAGCTCCGTCTCTGTGTTTTCTCTTCATTTAAGCCACATTTGGACACATGAAATCTTCCACTTCACGTTGGTTGGGCTTTTCTTTACCAGACTTGTTTCCCACACTCATAAATGTTCAGGTTTCTCTTTCTCACGTGCTTAATCTCTACTTCAGATGTGATTTTCATTGTGAATCAAACCATTTTTGGCTGAGATTTGGTATCAATAGATCCAGGAGAGCTCAGTCCTCGATTAGTTTCACCCTTTGAAAGCAGTTCCTTTAGTTTCCAGAACACTGGGTTTACTCATCCCTGTAATGACCTCCAGACCAGATGTGAGCTTGGAGAAAGAATCCACTTCCTGTTTTTTGTTTGTTTGTTTTTTATTTGTTTTACTTAAAAAACTTTCCCCCCAAAGTCTGACAGTTTATTTCAGATCTTTCACAGTGGTCCATTTCTAGAAAAGGACAACAGCTGTGCTGCTGTGCTGAGATGATTTCAAATTGATAGCTGTGATTTAAAAAGCAGGGACTGGTGCAAACTGAGCAGCATGTCAGTCAGGATGGAAACAGGCTGAAAGTTTATGAAGGAACCAGGTTGGTATAATGTTTTTCTAGCAGGCTGGCAGGTAACTGCTGTTTATTTCAGCATCAAACACGAGTGTCATTGTTAGTTTGGAGCTGATTATTATCTTCAAATGGAGCTGCAGTGTGGGTGGAGTCAGTCTTATGGAAATCATTGATCACAGCTGGTATTTTGGTGCAGACTAATCTGCACATTTGTCCTGATGGACTCGATGCTTTATGTTTGCAGAGTGACGTCAGCCTGTCAGTGACTGTCAGTGACTGTCAGTCATGCTCTGCTCTGCGTCTCCACCAACACCTGTTTGAACACGAGGAGTTTCCTCATCTGTTTTCTTTGCTGTTAGTTTGCAGCTTCAGCTGAGCTCAGTTCTTTAACTGCTGTTTACACAAAGCTTTAATGAAGGAAGACTCCATGACGACCCTGTCTGAATTCATTCACTGCTTTTCTGGACTTAAACACAATCAATACATTTTTAATTGGCACCATAAGGTCATGCTTGTGGCATCTATCATTCTTTACAGCTGGTGTTATTTCGGCCAACAGTTTGAGTCCTATTTTTGTAGCCTTCATTTTTTTAATTAAAAAAATCTTACTCATGATTTATATTTATATTGTCTGAATGTAACACCAGTGAAACATAATTAAACAGATCTTTTTGAAACTTCAATTTTTGCCTCTAAGTTTTTTATAAATGTGACAAATTTGTGAGCAGAAACATCTAAAGTTTGTTAGGATTGTTTGTTAGGTTGAAATGACTGAACCTCCCTGAGTACTGGCTTATCTCATTCACTGAGTCTTATCACTCACACACAGACACACAGACACACACACACACACACACACACACACACACACACACATACACACACACACACACACACACAGTAACGGTGTTGTGCCAAAAAAGTGATCGTCTTCCAAAACTCGATTTCCTGTATTTGAGAGAAAACGACGGCTTTATTTAAACCGATGTAAATTCCCTTTGAGCCTAAAATTTGTTCATCATATTTGGAACATTTCTGTGGTGAACGATATCAAAGCTTTTTAAGAGAGAAACACTCCTGTCACAAGGCAGAAACTACACTCACTTTTTGGCAAAGTGACTTTTTTCTCCTTCGTTTATCAGGGTAAAAACTGTCATTGACATTAAAATGTTATTTTTTCAGAGCGATCTGGCCAAGAGTCCATCAGAAACCACCACAAATATAACATCACAGTTCTATAAAGATATTTTAAGTGACCAAAAAGGACTGGATTGATTATAATGCAGATACAATAACACATATGAGTCATACAGATACTTGCAAAACAGGTCATTTCATCATTTTATACATAAACCCTTCATAAATCTTGTTGACTGCACTGTATTTACCAATATAAGTAAAGATATTAAAAAAAAACCCAGAAATCATTTTTTGTCAAATGATGATGTTTTTTAGCACAACAACAGTCGTTCCAGCTGTTCCAGCTAAAGCAGCAGATTTGTGCTGTTTCTAAGCTGCACACAGCTGATGTTAGCCAGGAAAAGCTCACACACTGATTTATTACCTTCACACGGAGCTTCACACGGAGACAACAAACTGCGCCACCAGATCAGGAAAGTGAAACTTTGTGAAGGAAGGAAACACCCAGAGAGGCGTTTGAGGACACGTTCACAGAGCGTCAGAAACGATCAGTCTGAATTCTGTTCAGGAGCAGAAATACTCTGAAGCCTAAAGGCGTGCTGGGGTCTTTACACAGACCAACGCCACTTTTTGGGTCAATTAATTACTTGGTTTAGAAACAATGGAGAAAAACTGTCCTGTTATTCAATTTACAAACTATTGATTATTTTAGTCTTATACTCTAGAAATTCAAAACACATCAAATTACAGATTAATGTTGTTTTCTTTGAGTTTGTCTCTTTTATTTATTGTATCATGAATTGCTGGGAAACAATCTTTTCATTTCTCCATTTTTTTTCACAGTGTGTTTGTTTTCTGCAGCCTGTTTAACCCTTTGATGCTCAGCATATGCACACCCCTTCTAACGCACAACATGGGTCAAAAATGACCCGCATTCATTTTCCAGGTTATTTCATGCTGACTGAGTTTTTCTTTGCTCTTTCTTTGAAATCAATTTACTTTATGATTGAATATTTCAAGTATTCTTTAAATATCTTGTTTTTAATTACCACAGATGATTAATTTATTTTTTCATTCCTACTTTATGAACAAAAATACTTTTTATATTACTACACATGGGTCATCCAAGTGTGATTTCAAATTAAAGGTCTTAATACTATTATAAAAATTGGTTTCAAGTAATTCCTTTAGCAGTGAATGGGGCCAAACAGTTATTTATTTAATATTTGTAACATGTTTGTCATTTTGTCACACAGACACATACAGTCCTGATCAAAATCTTAAGACCAGTCAAAAAAAACTGCAAGAATTTGCATTTTGCACTATTGGATCTTAAGAAGGTTCTAAGTAGAGCTTCACAATGCTAAAAGAAGAAATCAGAGCAAATCATCGCCTTAAATGAGGAGAGTCTCACACAGGAGGATGAACTGCTGCTTGGCTCAGTGTGTGTTTGATTCCCGCTGGAAGAAAGATGTTTAACAGAGACACAGACACAGAGATAAACAGGCTCTGACTCAGTGACACATTCAGACAAACACTGAGAGAAGAAATGATGTGAATCATAACGAGTGGATATTAATACTAACAGTCATTTCTATAATGTTGTGTAGCGGGGAATTCTTAGTGGAAACTGCTCCTCTCCTGAGTTGTGCTTGTGAATGCAGCATGAACCCTGAGTCCTCCTCTAGCTCTCTAATCACAGCTGATTATAGGGCTCACCTGGAGTCCATGGTTCAGGCTCTCCTGGCTTTTTGCTCTGATCTTGGTTGCAGATGGCAGTGATGCTCACAGGTATGTGGGAAATGGATTCAGTGTGTTTAGATGAGCTGTTAGAGCACATTTAGTGCTTTCTTTTCTCTTCTAGTCTCATCCTGCTGTTTGTGGAGCGCATTCATTTCCTTTGGTGCTTGTTTGGCTGCCCAGTGCCTGATGGTGGTGAGCAGGATCACAGCATTAAGTGTGTAGTGTGGGATTATAGTAGGGTGGAGCTGGACTGTTCCAGAGAAACTCTCAGGATCACTGCCCTCCAGTGGTCACTGTCAGTAACTACAACTCTGCACATCCAATAATCCTGACATTATGACACATTTCCTGCAGTGTTTCAGCACTAATGTTCATCAGTGTGATAATGATAAATAACAGAAGCTCTTCTCTCAGCTTTATAGAACAAAGCAGATATTTAATCATTTGGATCAATAAATGAATGATTTACAGACTTTTGTCTTTTCATTGGAGTCTGAACCACAGAAAAATCAATGTTGTCAAATAATGAAATTTCTATCTAGTTTCTAAAGGATCATTTAATTGTCCAAATGCCACCACAGACAAGTTAAAGTCTAGTTGTGATTTCATCATTCTAACAGCAGTAAAATAAATGCCAGGATGAACTCTGGCTGCTCACCAAACTTGTGTTCATTGGACAATAATGTGTGAACGTCTCTGAGCAGTTTGTAAATTGATGTTTTGGGTCAGTGCAGCTCAGTGATTCCTCTCTGATATCACAGTTTGTCTCATCTGCAGCAAACTAACTGCAGCTGACATGAACTGAATCATCTGAGCTGAACTGAGCTTCAGAGAAACACAACATCCTGATATTCACTGTGAAGCTTTGAGTGGAAAAAGACAGAAAAACAACATGTGGATCCTGGAATAATGGCAGCTTCCATCTTTAAAGGACTGAAGAGGAAGACGTTTACAAGGAATCATTGAGAACAGTTTCAAACATCAACTGATTGAATCCATGAATCTGAAAATGTGTTTGTGAGTGAAAGAGACAGACATGTACAGACTGAACTATCTGTTCAACAGTCAGAGTTTCTCTGACAGGAGGACACTCTTTACACTAAACTCAGTACAGAGACACTGAGGAAGTAGAAAACCAGACTGTAAATCCAGGATAAAGAGGTTCAGTGAATGTGGTGTTGAAGGTGTGGAGGTGGATCAGAGTGCCAGAGGAGACTCTGTAGAAGGACAGAGTGCCAGCAGGACAGTCCACATACACTGCTACTCTGTTAGAGACAGAGGAGGAGGAGATGGATGTTTCTCTGTTATTGTGCCAGACAGAGTAATAAACTCCAAAAGAACCATCAGAGCAGTACAAACTCCAGGACTGATCATTTGTTCCAAACAAAAAGTCATTTCTGTCTCCTTTCCTGCTGATTCTTCTGTAACTCACTGATATTCGAACTCCTCCTCTCCACTCGACCTCCCAGTAACAGCGACCAGTCAGACCATCTCTACACAGCAGCTGAGGACAATGATCAAATCTGTCTGGATGATCAGGATATGACTGAACCTTCTTCACATATGTCACCTTCCTGTTGTTGTCAGACAGTTGTAGTTTTGTGTTCACTGTGTTTGTTTCGATTGTGAGTTGACAGGAATCTGATGGAGAGAACAAACACAATCCAGCTGCAGTTATTGATCCATCATCTGTTCATTGATTGACACTTTGATGATGACTCCTGACATCAGAGATGTGAATGAGTGATCTGACAGTTTGAAGATGGTTGAATGTGTGCTGCTTTGTTTTCATCAATCACATTAAAAACACACTTACACTTCCTCAGACCTGGGATCAGCCATCGGACTCCAGCAGGCTCCACCCTGAAAGGAGGAGGGGGGTCAGAGCAGCACAGTCTCTGTCAGCATGCACACATGGACATTACATCGCTCTCAGACACACACTGTTGGACACTGATTGTCAGATTGTGTCCTCTTTGTGTTTGTTCTAAATGGAGAACATCAGTGACTCTGTGAGCTGTTAATTAACAGCTCTGGAAAAAGATGCAACAGGTTTGTTGTATTTTTCTGCATGGAAATGATCACAGAGGGACCTGCTGACTTTTTGTTCTCCTGTCCTTGATGTGCTGCTACTTGGTCTGAATATTAATGATCAGAGTGGATCAATGATCAGATCATTATTGCAGTGCACAAACAAAGGCAGCTGCAGTGAACTACAAAGGAAGCATCTGTCACTTCACTTTTCATGAGTTTCTGTTTTTGGATTCTCCTGCTCTGTTTCACTCACTCTGATTCTCATACTCGTCTGCTTCACTTTGATTTTTCTCACTGACTTTGATGATCAATATTTCAGATTCTCCTAACAGGAACATGAGCCACTGGAAATCAATAGAAAGGCTCATTTATTGATTTATGAAACTTAATCCCATTGATGGTCAGAGGGTAAAAATGTGAGACTGTTCCTCTGCAGAGATCACTTTGAACTGGTTGCTCCATTGTTGTTGATGGAGATTTTCTCCTTTGAGACCCCCATACAGATATCTACTGTTTCTGTTCAAGCAGACTTTCTGATAGAAGCAAAGTAAAAAGGTTCCTCTATGTGTGACTGTTCAGATAACACTCGTATCCAGCATGAAGTCATCAGACAGGGCCAGAGTGAAGTACAGCTTCCTCCTCTATCAGACACTGTGTGTGGCTGCAACAGGCCTCTCCATACCTGAGAGTTTCCAGTCTCAGCTGCTCCAGCAGCTTCACTCCTGCCTCTCCTGGATGGTTGTAGCTCAGGTCCAGCTCTCTCAGATGGGAGGGGTTGGAGCTCAAAGCTGAGACCAGAGACTTACAACCTTCTTCTGTGATCAGGCAGCCTGACAGCCTGCAGACATGACAGATACTCTTAGAGAACAGCAGAGCAGCTGCATGCAGACAACAAACTGCAGCAACAAATCATTTGAAAATGAAATGACTGAAACAGGAGTTCAAAATAACCAAGTCATTCTAAATGTTAAAGTCTACAAGTGATAAAATCAGTGAAGTCAAAATGATGATCAAATCTACATAAAGTAGGACTGAGGCTGATGGGAGTGTCATTAGTTTTGCTGCTTTTTGGTTTGAATGAAAGTTTTGGTCAAACTAGAAGTCTGAGCAGATGATGGCACTAAATTAAAAGTCTGCTGATTGTTGAAGTTCTTATATTTCATTGTGAGGACAACATGAACATCTGAAACTAATTTGATCACAACCCATCAAATCTTTGCAGAACCAAAGTGGCAGCTAAACATCATCCTCCACTGAACTGTGCTGCTGGTGAGGCTGACATCATTTAAAGGTGCACATGAGGAAAGACTTCATTAAGAATCAGACACAGAGAGAGGAAGAAGAACAAACTGTGCAGAAAACAGGATTTCACCATGATGAGCATCATCCAACATTTTCAGGATGTTTTCTGCATTTTGATCAGATCCATCAGCCAGTTTAGTAAAACTCTGAAAGCATTTCAGTCCAGATTCAAGGCTCAGGAGCTGATTTAAAGAAATATTTAAAATAAAGAAACTCAAAAAAGACACTTGAGCTACAGTTTGTTTCAGATCAAATAATATTAATAGACAATTAATTAATAGGCAAATAATTAGAAAAAGATAACCTGAGTAAATACAAAATGCAGTTTTTAAATATATATATATATATATATATATATATATATATATATATATATATATATATATAAATTAAAAAAAAAAAAATCCCAGCTTACCCCTATGGGTGGTCTATTTTGCCCTCCAAGCTCGGGTCCTCTACCAGAGGCCTGGGAGTTTGAGGGTCCTGTGCAGTATCTTAGCTGTTCCTAGGACTGTGCTCTTCTGGACAGAGATCTTGGATGTTGTTCCAGGAATCTGCTGGAGCCACTCTCCCAGTTTGGGGGTCACCGCCCCGAGTGTTCCGATTACCACGGTGACCACTGTTACCCTCATCTTCCACATCCTTTCCAGCTGCTCTCTGAGCCCTTGGTATTTGTCGAGCTTCTCATGTTCCTTCTTCTTGATGTTCCCGTCACTTGGTATTGCAACGTCTATCACCATGACTTTCTTTCTTCGTTTGTCCACCACTACGATGTCCGGTTGGTTAGCCACCACAAGTTTGTCTGTCTGTATCTGGAAGTCCCACAGGATCTTAGCTCTGTTGTTCTCAACCACTCTTGGGGGCGTGTCCCATTTTGACCTCGGGACTTCCAGGTCATACTCGGCACAGATGTTCCTGTATAGTATGCCAGCCACTTGGTTATGGCGTTCCATGTATCCCCTGCCTGCTAGCATCTTGCACCCTGCTGTTATGTGCTGGACTGTCTCAGGGGCATCTCTGCACAGCCTGCACCTGGGGTCTTGCCTGGTGTAGTAGACCCCAGCCTCTATTGATCTTGTACTCAGAGCTTGCTCTTGTGCTGCCATGATTAGTGACTCTGTGTTGTCTGTCAGTCCAGCCTTGTCCAGCCATTGGTAGGATTTCTCTATGTCGGCCACTTCTTCTATCTGCCGGTGGTACATGCCGTGTAGAGGCCTGTCCTTCCATGATGGTTCCTGTTCTTTGTCCTCTTCTTTCTCAGGTTTCTGCTGCCTGAGGTACTCACTAAGCACACGATCCTTTGTGGCAATCTTCCTGATGTATTCATGGATCTTCGTTGTTTCATCTAGGACAGTGGTTAGACACTCACTAGTCCTCGGCCACCTTCCTTCCACTTAGCGTACAGTCTCAGGGTGCTGGATTTGGTGTGAAACCCTCCATGCATGGTAAGGAGCTTTCTTGTCTTAACATCTGTGGCTTCCATCTCCGCTTCTCATTTGGTGTCCACTTATGCCGTAACCTTCTAGTTTCAGTGTTACCACTACGCTATTCCAGCTGCCCCAAGCCCATTGCACAAGTCAACATCGAGTGCAGGATTTACCAAGGAAATGCCCTGTCCCCACTGCTGTTCTGCATAGGCCTGAACCCCTCAGCCAGATCATCAACAAGACTGGCTACAGATACCGACTACAGAATGGAGCAAACATCAGCCACCTCCTGTACATGGATGACATCAAGCTATATGCTAAGAGTGAAAGAGATATTGATTCGCTGATCCACACCACCAGGATCTACAGCAATGATATTGGCATGTCATTCGGACTGGAGAAGTGTAGTCGGATGGTAACTAAGAGAGGAAAAGTAGTCAGAACTGAGGGGATTGCACTACCAGAAGGCAGCATTGCAGACATTGAGGACAGCTACAAGTACCTTGGAATCCCACAGGCAAATGGGAACCATGAAGAGGCCGCTAGGAAAGCTGCAACCTCCAAGTACCTGCAGAGAGTAAGGCAAGTCCTGAAGAGTCAGCTGAATGGGAAGAACAAGATCCGGGCTATCAACGCCTACTACGCCCTGCCAGTTGTCAGATACCCTGCTGGGATAATAAGCTGGCCAAAGGAGGAGATGGAAGCCACAGATGTTAAGACAAGAAAGCTCTTTACCATGCATGGAGGGTTTCATCCCAAATCCAACACCCTGAGACTGTACGCTAAGCAGAAGGAAGGTGGCCAAGGACTAGTGAGTGTCAGAACCACCGTCCTAGATGAAACAATGAAAATCAATGAATACATCAGGAAGATTGCCACAAAGGATCATGTGCTTACCTCAGGCAGCAGAAACCTGAGAAAGAAGAGGACGAAGAACAGGAACCATCATGGAAGGACAGGCCTCTGCACGGCATGTACCACCGGCAGATAGAAGAAGTGGCTGACATAGAGAAATCCTACCAATGGCTGGACAAGGTTGGACTGACAGACAGCACAGAGGCACTAATCATGAGGCACTAATCATTGAGCTTGTACTTAGAGCAAGCTCTAAGTACAAGATCAATGGAGGCTGGAGTCTACCACACCAGGCAGGACCCCAGGTGCAGGCTGTGCAGAGATGCTCCTGAGGCAGTTGTTAGATCCCACAGGTATTATCTGTGACAGCTTCTCCGTTTCAATAGGGTCCTGGCCACACATGTCAGCAGAGTATTACCCCAACTGCAACTCTGTGACATTACTTAAAGCTGTAGCAGGGTGACTCGCCTGGCTTCTAACCTCCGTTAATCCTGACGTCTGCCCCGTTTCCTCCTATCCCTCAGTATCGCCCATCAGGGAGGCTTCCTGCAGCGGTGTCTGAGGTTAAGTCCCGTCAGTTTTGGAGGCTCACCCTTGTGATCAGTGCACTTGGAAATTCGCCAGGTCAAATTTTATAGGCTCGGACAGAAAGCCCAAGGGACATAAGTAAAGTTTAAGTGGATTCCAGTAGACTAGTGTGACCAAACCAGAGCTAGATGTTAGAGCTTGACTTGCCTAGGGTTTTACTATCGCATGAGACTAAGTGTACCGTATATGGGGGAAGTAACTGTCAAAAGGACTACTTCTGACTGTTTAGAGTCAAATTTTATTTTGAAGGTTTCAGCTCAAGCAGTTTGCAATTAGCTCAAAATCAATTCTCAATCAATTCTTAACATTCAGTGATCAACTCAAAAATCAGGACTCAAAATCAATGTAAATCAATCACTTAATCTTAATCAAAATGAATACTTATGAGCTGGGTTGATGAAGAAGGGGTTTGAAAATGTCCAATTATCCAATTAATCCTTTTTGGGAAGAAAAGACTTCGAGAGGGTGCCTGGCCAAAGTCCAGTCCGTTACTGCCTCGGTGAAGCGGGGAAGAAAGGGGAAGTCCAAAAGGATGATTCTGTCCTTCTGTTAACTGTCCCTTTTCTCAATCCTTGTTGCTCCTCAGAAATCCACTGTGTCACAGAACAAAGTCCAACAGATGGAAATCCACAGCAAGGGTACGTCCAACTTCACTGCTAGGCAGGGAGAACACTCGGCAGAACTGTACAAAGTCGAATCAATTTCCACGAAGGGTTTGGGCATGTCCTCTCCACAGATCAGTTCTCATCCGAGGGAGATGCTCCTAAAATTCTAGACTGTTGCTCCTGTGCATCCTCTTTATATATCTTAATTCTAAGACACAGCCTATTTTCTAAACATCATCATGGCAGTTATCACCCCATTCCTGATATCCTTTTAGGGTGTTTAACCCAGACATTACTTAATTTCTCGTCTAATATAAGATTTTAAGTATTTTCCATTCCTGGGACATGTCTGAACATGTTTCTAACTTTGCTCCACGCGTCTCCAGGCAACCCGTTTCAGTTCCTCTTTTTACCCTTGGCTCATGATTTCGCAATTTCCTCAACACATTGCTCCAACCATCATTTCTGTTACACTTACACACATCATTTGATCATAAATCATATACTTCATTCTCTAACGGTTCTATAAATTTGAATTATGATTGTACATTCAGCACCAAGCTTAGGCTAGCAGGCAATCAAGATCTCAATCTTCACTTGACATCATTTGACACAGTCCAGCACATAACAGCAGGGTGCAAGATGCTAGCAGGCAGGGGATACATGGAATGCCATAACCAAGTGGCTGGCATACTATACAGGAACATCTGTGCCAAGTATGACCTGGAAGTCCCGAGGTCAAAATGGGACACGCCCCCAAGGGTGGTTGAGAACAACAGAGCTAAGATCCTGTGGGACTTCCAGATACAGACAGACAAACTTGTGGTGGCTAACCAACCGGACGTTGTAGTGGTGAACAAACAAAGGAAGAAAGTCGTGGTGATAGAAGTTGCAATACCAAGTGACGGGAACATCAAGAAGAAGGAACACGAGAAGCTCGACAAATACCAAGGGCTCAGAGAGCAGCTGGAAAGAATGTGGAAGATGAAGGTAACAGTGGTCCCCGTGGTAATCGGAACACTCGGGGCAGTGACCCCCAAACTGGGAGAGTGGCTCCAGCAGATTCCTGGAACGACATCCGAGATCTCTGTCCAGAAGAGCACAATACTGGGAACAGCTAAGATACTGTGCAGGACCCTCAAGCTCCCAGGCCTCTGGTAGAGGACCCGAGCTTGGAGGGCAAAACAGACCGCCTGTAGGGGCGAGCTGGGATTTTTTATATATCATATAGTTCATATATATTAACATAAGGTAACAATTAATACTCCACAACTCACAATGCAGCAAAGTTTATTCTAAGTAATAATTTGTGAAATATTGACTGTTTCCAATACAGCTGAGCAGTGTGCTGGGTAATGTTAGCTAACAGAGTGTTAACAGCTGGGAGGAGCTCTGTCACTTCATTCAACAAAAAGTCCCATTATAGCAAACTGAATGGCAAACAGAATGACTGACGGACTATATCAAATATTATATTTTTCCTGGGGCTGCCTTCTTGTGACGTCCGTGTGCTTGTCCTGGTTGATGGTGGTGGGGGGCTTGGGTGGGTGCTGCCTTACGGTCTTGGGGTGTGGCCGGGGTGCTTGGGGTGATGGCTGCTGGCCCTTGGCCTGATTGGCCGGTCTTCTCTATTGGGCTCGGGGCGTGGGGTCTGGGGCCTGGGGCTCCGGGATCGCGCTGGCTGCCGGTGGGTCCCCCCTGGCGCTGGGGGGGTCTCTGCTGTCCTGGCGCGCCACCGGGTGGGGTGGGTTGGTCCGGCCCGCGTCGGGATGTTCAGTCTGCGCTTCTGGGGCTCTGGGGTGCCTGCATCGTGGGGTGGTGGGGGTGGCAGGGGCGGCCGTCGTGGAGCGGCTGGGGTGGACGGAGCACCGCTTTCCCAATTCAGGCCAGTTTGTCTTGTCTCTTGTTTGTGTCTCTCGTTGAGTGAATGAGTATCTGGAGTGGCGCATGCTGCCCTGTGTGCCGGGCGCTGTGGTGCTCCATGGTGCTGTCGCCCGGGCCCCGGGTCCACCTGCGCCTGCCCTGTGCTGGGGTGTAGGGAATCAGGGTGCCTACTGAGCTACTGGCTCTCTTACTCCAGGTTTCCTGGTCATAACCCCCCCCCCCCCCCCACACACACACACACACACACACACACACACACACACGCACGTATGTAGCGGGTGTATTTAAAATGTTAAGATTTTATTTCATATTCCACCAAGAATCCATCCCCTGTTATTTGGTTTTGTTGTTATTTTTCATATATATGTATGTATTTGTTTTCTATGTTCATGTTTTGGGAGCTTTTATTTTGTTATGTCATTTCGACTTCCTTTCCATGTCACTTCCGGTGGTTTCGAGCCTCTCCCTCCTCAGTCGGCAAGAGGCGCTGCTGAGAAGAGGTGAGGTTACGTTCGTGCTTCTGGTTCTGGAGTGATTTAATGTGTTAGAAGTGTTAAAATACGACTCAAACCTTGCTTGTTGTGCTCATAAGTTAAGTGTTGAGACATTGTTGGTTGTTTTTAGGGTGAATCCCTTTTTTTTGTGAGTACAGCACTCGATTGCAACAAGCTAGTATTAAGCTAGGCTGCAAGAGCATACAGGCAGCTTCTCATGTGTTTGCCGGTTTGTTCTCTAGAGGGCGTGCATGCAGAAGCTCCATGAGGTCGCTGTACTAAATTTGTGTTTATTCACACAGGTATGTGAGCTCCCTTTTTATTTATAACATGTATATTTGTTTTTGTTCATCTTTTTTACTCTTTTGAACTTACTGTATGATCACAACACTGTGTATTTTTGTTTATATTTTTTTGTTTGTTCATGTATTTCTAAGTTTTTATGTGTTTTATAAGATGTGCTATCATGGCGCACACCTCGTCAGTCGGCAAGAGGCGCTGCTGAGAAGAGAGGGCGCGCATGCAGAAGCTCCATGAGGTCGCTGTACTAAATTTGTGTTTATTCACACAGATGTGGGAGAATAAACCTGCCTCAGTCGGCAAAGAAACAGACGACTCCTTTAATTCTTTATTGCCAACACAACGCAGAGGGGTTGCCGCAGCCTAGAGTGCAGAGGCAGTGTGGCGCCGGTTACACGTACATACACGCACATATACACACTTCATGTCGTGTGGAGAGGCCACGTGCGTAGCCACACTTGCCTCTCCATTTTAATTGTATTACAGACATTACAAGTGACAATACACTCTGATACACACAGGTCCTTGGGGGGCAGGCATGGGGATGATGAGAGGGGGCTACTGAGATGGCCCCACTCTGGTCCAGTCTACTGTCAGCCCCCCAATTTTAATGACACTTAGACATTAAGGGCTTTGAGGGGATGGTGTGGTCGAGCACCGACGGATGCTTGAGGCACAGCTGTCCCCTCAATTTTAACTGCATCTTATACACTTCATGCATTCACAAACATGAAGCCATACACTTCAACATTTATAATGTGGGTGGGGTGGGGTGGGGTGGGCCATCCCACACCCAGGTTTCCTGCACCTCGCCCGGGGTGGGAGTCGGGTGGTGCTTCGGGTGCCGGGCTGGCAGCATCGTGGGGTCGCTGTTGGCCCGGGTGGGGTGTCTACTTGCCCTGGCTTCAGAGGGTGGATAGATGTGGATGAATGTGTATCTTTGTACATTTGTCACAGTCCTCTTGGGTGTATTTGGGTGGGTGAATGCGTACGGGTAGGGATGTGTGTGTGTGTGTGTGTGTGTGTGTGTGTGTGTGTGTGTGTGTGTGTGTGTGTGTGTGTGTGTGTGTGTGTGTGTGTGGGTGTGTGTGCGCAAGAGCATAAGAGGGTGGGTGTGTGTGCATACGTGTGTGCATGGCTGGACCTGAATCTGGGCCTTCTTGTGCCTTGCCTCCCGGCTGCTTCTCGGTGGTCGCTCCTGCACCCCCCGCTTCGCCGGGGTGTGGGTGCCTTGGGGTTCCTGGGCCGGGCTGGATGTTCTGGCTTGGGTGTCGACCTGCTCTCCTGGGGGCTGTGGACCGGGGCGGCTTGGGCTTCTCCGGCGTGGGGGTGGGTGGGGGGGTTGTTGGGGGGGTGGCTCTGCGGTATGTCGGGCGGTTCTTGGGCACCTGGGCCCTGGGGCCCTGCCGCCAACCTGCACGAAGGGCTGGCCTCTGGGGGGGTCCTGTTTCCTGATACCTCGAATTCCCTGGGGCACTTGCCCCTCGACTGGGGGCACTCCATCTGGGACCTCCCTCTCCCCTCTGTTGGGGTGGGTATGCAGTTGTCGCTGGAATGTGCGGCCACGGGTTTTCGTGGCTCTTGATGGGCTGCGGATGGCTCGGATTTCCTGGGTCCTTCTTTGCCTGCCTCTGGCTCCTTGTGGGCGGAGCGGCGGCTTTCTGCCCTCGTTGGTAAGTGCATTCCATGACACAGATACTAACGCAATCACAGCATAACAAAATTGTTGTTCTTATACAATCATGCTTCATTTTGTTGTGCCTTTTCCACAGTTATTTTTCCAGGTATTGCTTGTTCTGTTTTGGTATGTTGTCTTTTTTCTTTTTTTTTTGTAGTTGCAGCATTTGAATTGTTTTGGTTAGTTTAGTGGTGCTCTGTCCTCTTTTTCTGTTTTCTCCCCTTTCTCTCTCCCTTTTTTTTTTTTTTTCTCTCCTCAGCCTGTCAACTGTAATTAAATGTATATGTACACAAATAAATAAATAAATAAAATAAAACACACAAACAAACAAACAAACAAACATTAACAATAAAAGCTTAAAGAGACTCTATAGAGCTTTTCTTGCAAGAATAAATATGTTTGGCACAACAGTGCATTCAGATCACAATTCTGCTTGCAAGCACTGCCAGACATGACAGGCTTTATAAAAATAAAAAAAATAAAAATATTATATTTTTGTTATCCTAAGAGTAGATATTTATGTTGTGGGGTATTTTTTTTTTTTTTTTTTATATTTTTCTGTGATAATATTGCAGTGTTTTATACTTTACTTACCACTATTCTCCTCCACAGTGTAGTGATATGGACATTTGCTTGGTAGGTGAAAAGTCACTGGTTCAATACAAACATCAGGAATAACATCTGGGGGAAAACTCTCAAATCAAACATGGAGCTGCTGCTGTGGTGAACCTTTGTGACAAGGGAGCAGCTTAAAGTCACTATACTTTATAAACTACTGAGAGAAAAACGAGCTGCTGGATATCCAATCCAGTAATTTAGGTCAGGATCGGACCAATACTGAATATCAGATGGTGCATCCCTAGTTTTTGGTCACATTACCTCAAGTTTTAACAGATTGAGCTGCAAGTCCAGGTTTGTATGGATAATGACACACATGCAGAGGTGGAAAAGTACAGACATTCTTTACTTAACGAAAAGTACGTGTGTTTAAGTTTGTGCCTGAAGTGAGTCCCTCCTTTTGAAATTTGAATATGTACGTTTCTGCCAGACCCCCACATCATCCAGTCTGCCCCTGAGTTATTTATGTGTTCATTTTCACCATTTTCCCAGTTACTGGCACATGCAAATATAGACTTCACTGCTTGTAAGCAGTTGTTAACTGCAATAAAACTGAAAACTTTGCACTTGTTCGAAGAGCTAAAAATCTGGTTTTAAATGCAATGAAACCTCCCCAAAACAACACTTTGAAAGAGATTTACAAGTAAGGACATGTCAGGATATAAATTAAATTTAACAAGAATTTAGTAAACAGATCTCACATCAAATCACAAACCACATGATCTGACCTGAGTGTCTCCAGTTTACAGTGGGGACTCTCCAATCCAGCAAGCAGCAGCTTCAATCCTGAGTCCTGCAGGTTGTTGTTACTCAGGTCTAGCTCTGTCAGCTCACAGTCTTCTAGTTGAAGAGAGGAGGACAGAGCTTCCCAGCTTCTCTCTGACAGGTTACAGCTGCTCAGCCTGAAGAGAAATAACATATAGAGTAGGATTGTGCTGATGGATCAACGATGGTCAAAGTGACTGACAATAGCTCACCAATCTTTTAATCTAATTTCCCCATTAATAGTTTACACTGATATTATCATTATTCTGAGATTCATAATCAATTAAATCTGCTTTACTATAGTTTTGCATCTTCCACAAATAAATAATCTACTGGCTACAGAAGCAAACTACACTCCATGAGCGCCTGGCAACAAAAATGAACCAACTGCTAGAGGCTAAGACACACCCAGAATGGCTGACTGAAGGCCGTATGGTCCTGATCCCCAAGGAACCCCAGAAGTGACGTTCCCATCCAACTCCATGCCAATAACCTGCCTCAGTACAACATGGAAACTCCTGTCGGGCATCATAGCAGCTAAGATGAGCAGGTGGGTCAATACATGAGCAGGGCCCAGAAAGGAATTGTCAGAGATACCAGAGGAGCAAAACACCACCTACTGGTAAACAGAGCAGTCACTCAAGACTGAAAGACTGAGTCAATGCGGCACAAATGGATCCTGGAATGCCTAAAACTATACAAAATCAACAGGACCCTAAGAGCTTTCATCAGGAACAAAATAGGAATGTGGAGAACAACACCGGAGTCCAACCTCAAGCCAACTGCACAAATCACAATCAAGTGTGGAATTTACTGAGGAGATTCTCTGTCCTCACTGCTGTTCTGCATAAGCCTGAATCCCCTCAGTCAGATCAGTGACAAAACTGGCTACGGACACTGACTACGAAATGGCCACTGATGTTGAGATGAGAAAGCCCCTTACCATGCATGGAGGGTTTTGCCCCAAATCCAGCACCCTGAGACTGTATGCTAAGCGGAAGGATGAAGGCCAGGGACTAGTGAGTGTCAGAACCACTGTCCCAGATGAAACAACAAAGAACCATGAATACGCCCCAAAGGGTGGTCGAGAATAACAGAGCTAAGATCCTGTGGGACTTCCAGATACAAACAGGCAAAGTTGTAATGGCTAACCAACTGGACATAGCAGTGGTGGACAAACAGAGGAAGAAAGCCGTAGTGATAGAAGTTGCAAAACCAAATGATGGCAACTTCAAGAAGAAAGAACATGAGAAGGTCAAAAAAATACCACGAGCTGAGAGAAGAGTTAGAAAGGACGTGGAAGGTGAAGGTAACAGTGGTCCCCGTGGTAATTGGAACACTCAGAGCAGTGACCCCAATGGCTCCAGCAGATAAGATACTGTGCAGGACCCTCAAGCTTCCAGGCCTCTGGTAGAGAACCTGAACTTGGAGGACAAAGACTGCCCACAGGGTGAGCTGGGATTTATATTATAAAGAATGACTTAAACAATTAAGGGACAATAATATTTGAAATAATTCAAGTCCCTCAATGAATGAACTCAATTATCTAAAGATTACATGTCTATTATTTACAGTGGTTAAATTATTAAAAAATTATTTGCTGATCTGACAAATGTGGAAAAAACTAACAAATCAGTAAGTTTTCACACCACTGTATGGATAATAATAAGAAAAACATAAGTGATTTTCTGTGAAGTGTATTTAAGTCACAAAAGCTTTAGGATAACTTACAGAACTTTTTTAGAGGCTTTGACCACTGGCAGCAGCCTCAGCAGAGCCTCCTCTGAAGCAGAGTATTTCTTCAGGTCAAACACATCCAGATCTTCTTCTGATGACAGTAAGATGAAGACCAGAGCTGACCACTGAGCAGGAGACAGTTTATCTGTGGAGAGACTTCCTGATCTCAGGGACTGTTGGATCTCCTCCACTAGAGAACGATCATTCAGTTCATTCAGACAGTGGAACAGGTTGATGCTTTTCTCTGCAGACAGATTCTCACTGAGCTTCTTCTTGATGTACTGAACTGTTTCCTGATTGGTCTGTGAGATACTTCCTGTCTGTGTCAGCAGACCTCGTAGGAGAGTCTGATTGATCTGCAGTGAAAGACCCAGGAGGAAGCGGAGGAACAAGTCCAGGTGTCCATTTGGACTCTGTAAGGCCTTGTTCACACCACTCTGGTAGAGGTGTTGCTCTGTCTGGGAGGTTGTCTGTTGTTCTTCCAGCAGATTGACTCCAGAGTTGATGAAGGTCAGATGGACATGAAGAGCAGCCAGAAACTCCTGAACACTCAGATGGATGAAGCAGAACACCTTGTTCTGGTACAACCCTCTCTCCTCTTTAAAGATCTGTGTGAACACTCCTGAGTACACTGAGGCTGCTCTGATATTGATGCCACACTCTGTCAGGTCTGATTCATAGAAGATCAGGTTTCCTTTCTGCAGCTGATCAGAAGCCAGTTTTCCCAGAGACTCAATCATCTTCCGGCTCTCTGGACTCCAGTGTGGATCTGTCTCAGTTCCTCCATCATACTTGACCTTCTTCACTTTGGCCTGAACCACCAGGAAGTGGATGTACATCTCAGTCAGGGTCTTGGGCAGCTCTCCTCTCTCTCTGGTTTTCAGCACATCCTCCAGAACTGTAGCAGTGATCCAGCAGAAGACTGGGATGTGGCACATGATGTGGAGGCTTCGTGATGTCTTGATGTGGGAGATGATCCTGCTGGCCTGCTTCTCATCTCTGAATCTCTTCCTGAAGTACTCCTCCTTCTGTGGGTCAGTGAACCCTCTGATCTCTGTCACCATGTCAACACACTGAGCAGGGATCTGATTGGCTGCTGCAGGTCGTGTGGTTATCCAGAGGCGAGCAGAGGGAAGCAGGTTCCCCCTGATGAGGTTTATCAGCAGCACATCCACTGAGGTGGACTCTGTAACATCAGCCAGGATCTCAGTGTTGTGGAAGTCCAGAGGAAGTCGACACTCATCCAGACCATCAAAGATGAACACAACCTGGAAGTCTTCAAAGCTGCAGATTCCTGCTTCTTTGGTTTCAGTAAAGAAGTGATGAACAAGTTCCACCAAGCTGAACTTTTTCTCTTTCAGCACATTCAGCTCTCTGAAAGTCAATGGAAACATGAACTGGATGTCCTGGTTGGCTTTGTCTTCAGCCCAGTCCAGAGTGAACTTCTGTGTTAAGACTGTTTTCCCAATGCCAGCCACTCCCTTTGTCAGCACTGTTCTGATTGGTTCATCTCTTCCAGGTGAGCCTTTAAAGATGTCTTCTTGTCTGATTGTTGTTTCTGGTCTGTCTGGTTTCCTGGATGCTGTTTCAATCTGTCTGACCTCATGTTCATCATTGACCTCTGCAGCCCCTTTCTCTGTGATGTAGAGCTCTGTGTAGATCTGATTCAGAAGGGTTGGGTTTCCTGCTTTAGCGATCCCCTCAAACACACACTGGAACTTCTTCTTCAGAGCAGATTTAAGTTTATGCTGGCAGGTGATGGGAAATTCTTAAAGAACACAAAACATATTTTCTTAGAAATATGAACTTCAATATGTCCTACTTTCAGAAATAGATAAGCCAATATAAACCTTTCTGGCAACTCATTAAATATTTCAAAAGTTCCTCTTACTGCTCTGCAGACGCTCAGCCAGCTTCTCCTGCTTCATTCTCCTCAGGAAGTGCAGTGTGATCTTCAGAAATGCCTCTTTGTTTTCCTTCCTTTTTGTTTCTTCCTCATCCTCCTTCTGTCTATCTAAAGATTCTTGGTAATCTGGTTTTAAAACTTCCTGGATTTTCTTCAGCTCGTTCTTCACAAAAGTGATGATATTTTCCTCCAGCAGCTGGAAAAGATTATATGAATGATCCAGTCAGATTGAAATAACAGAACCACATCTAAAACATGGACACAATGACAATCCAAAGGTTTCAAAAGTACAGTATGGAGATGACTCAGTAGATATGAAAGTAGTTCTACATTTACAGACCATAAATATGGAGTCCAGCTGTGTTTGATGAACCTCTGAGTTCTCCTGGTCCACTCTGTGGAGGAATCATGAAGAACTGGTTCAAGCACAGGAAAAAAGATCCAATCAACATCTCAGTGCTTTGCTTTGAATTTGTTTTGTTTCAGGACTCAGAGAGCCTTTTAAAGCTTAAAATTATATCCAAGATTAAAAATATCAGACAATTTCATTTTACTCTACTTTAAATTCTTACTGATGTCCAACAGTCTTTTCCTTCAGTTGAAAGTATATTTTACTATCGTGTCACCATTAATGGACATAAAGATTTATTTCCAGCGGACTTTTGTTTATCCGGCTTTCTCTTGACAAAACTTTCTGCAAAACTTTACATTTACTGTAAATTTAATATATCAGACAAACATTTTTAAAATATTTTGAAAACACAGACTGAATATTTGTTAATCAGCTGTTAAACGTGTTCGTTTTTTGTGAAGGAAGACACCGGAAACACTTTAATTAAAAAAGTAAGACATTAAATATATTAAAGAATCAGAAGATATCACACATATCATGTGGGGACTCAGAGGAAGAGACAGGCCTGTGTGTGCTCTGTCTCTCTCTCTCCTTTCTGGGCCCGTGTTCCTCTCGAACCATAACACTTTTATACTGCCGCTACCTATGTGTCAACAGTCTGGGTGCTGCTGAGTTGGCCTTCATCATTTGGTCTTGTCCAAGCTGGTTTTCATGACTCAGATTCCTCTCATCCATGATAAAGCCAAAAAGCACATCTTCTCCCCTGAGAAGATGTGCTTCTCTTCTCTCTTCTTTCCTTACTTTCGAGCTAGAATCTATAATTATGGATCTGGTCAGCTGGTCTCTCAATGCTATTTTTTTTATCAAATTTTCACCATGAGGAGCTTGGGGGAAGGAGAACCCTATTCTCTCCTATCCAATTGACATTTCTGGCTGGCTACATTATGGACATTATGTGGTGTGGAAGATGACGTGCCTGGCCGTACTGTCAATGGAGGTCATACAAATTTGGCTTATTGACACTAGGATTTCTCCAAATTGGTCCTGGAGATACCTGGCTTGTTGTTAACAATTTTGGAAGTCTAGACAGCTGTTGGGCCTTGGTAAGGCTGCTAATGACGGGAATTGCAGGAAGGTACAGACTCAGACTCAGTATATCTGGAGCTGATTCTGAGGGGTAAGATCTTGGAAATGTATGTACTGTTTCTGCAAGGAACGAACCAAGAAGATTTGGATAACTGAATTATTTTCACCACTGAGAAGTGCGAGAAAGACTAAAGGCTGTCAACAAATTAATCAGTACAGTCTGTACCAAAACAAGTTGTAGAATCAGGAATTTGGCTCCCTGGCAGCCTTGGACTGCTGCTTATCTCAGTTTGTCTCCTGGATATTTTGTTAACAGATGCTCTACGGCCCCGCTGTCTTGTCTTCTCTGACCTGTGTTGAACTGATCTCCCTTGACCTAGCTGCTGATGAACATTTCCATCTCTTATCAGAACTGTTAGCTGAGGAGGGGAGTTTGAGTCAGCCCACAGTAGCCCGACCCCCCTTCTCGCCTCTGCTGGCTCCGTCCATCCCTGTCCACCCCACTCTAGTGCTCTCATGCATAATGCCATGTGCTTCTTGCACTGTCGCAGAGGTTTTTGTAACCTCATGCTGTGTATGTGTATATATACAAAGTATGAGATGATTTTTTTCCCTCACTCATCCTTGTATGTTTTCGCTATTGTTCCCGTTATTGTAATGGTAGCACCTCCAGAAGGGGGCAGCATGGCCACAGTTCACCTATCTCCCCATGTTTGTTTGTCTGTCTTCTTGATGGGTGTTCTGGAACGCAATTTCATTGTACGGGGAAACATTGTTTCTATACTGTGCATATGACAATAAAGCTTAACTTGTCTTGATGTTTCAATCTAATCAATACAGAGCAATCTTGTCTAGATTAATAACAGAACATGGTGATGATGGTGATGCTTTGATTGTATGTACTGTGGCCGAACCTCCAAGATAAGATGCACTGAGACAGAGAAGTTAGTCTGGCACTTTCTAATGCTTAATGTATATATTTATTTATTAAATTGTCTGTTGTTTGCTTCAGCCACTGTTTATTACTTAATTTCCTGGAGTTTACTTTTAAACATTTGTCCATTTGTCCATTTATTCTTTGGGTAAAAAATAAAACTCCAACACAGCCATCCACCCTTTGAAAACATGGATCTATGACTGTCAACCACAACAAGATGATTTTATAACTGAAGCCACATGAAGTCATGTTGTTTTTACAGATTCTCTTTGAGGGTTCATGTAAGGGACAAGGGTGCAGAAGCTAGAAGACAATTTTAGGGACAAGTCTTCCTGTAAATTCACAAAACAAACTCTCACGAAGCATCAAGTAACCCAGTGAGGACGTCACTGCAGATGAGGACGATGCAGTAGTTTCAATCATTTTGCAAATTAAGTTAAAAAAAATTGGGGGGGTGCCTTTATTAAGGCTGGGCAGTGTAGAGAACACAGGAAAGCTGGAGAGAGAGCAGAGAGAAGACTCACAGTAAGCAGACTGAGGCAGATTCATACCCAGGCCTCCACAATAGTCCCATGGAAGGTGGGTCAGCTGCTTAACCTTGTGAGCTATACCGATAGTAAATAATTAAAAAAAAAAAAAAAAACATGCAAATCTACTCATTTATTACAGCAGTACAAGATAGCCATGTACTGTTAAGTAAAGGAATCAAATGTTGCATTTTAAAGTTTCATTTTAGGCTCATAGAAAAAAACAAATCAAGTGTGTGACAATAGAAAATTGTTTTTAATTTAAATTTTTTATGTATAATCCATAAAAATCCCAAAGACTAAAAACATGCCCCTGCATCATGAAAGTTGATTTACGCTCCAGAGCCCCTGGGACCATGAATTGAATCAGTGGGGTGGGATGGATGATCCATCAAAACTTTATGTCTGTATTTCTCAGGTGCCGGGGTGGCTCAGTAGGTGACCATTCATGCCACGTGGCGGTGCAGGCAGCCCGGGTTTGCATCCCAACCTGTGGCCAATCATTGTGTGTGTTTCCCCATCTCTCTCCTCGCTTTTCTGTCTCTCTCCAGTGCACACTTTTACATTTTTACGCATTACATTTTGGTCACTGAAATTTTTCAAAAATAAAAGAATCCCTCTCTCATCATTTGCGAAATTTTAAAATGAATATCTCAGTTAATTTTTCATCTATCGCAATGAAATTTAGTACTTATTTTTTGTTTTGTTTTCAAAGCCTGTCCTGTGTGGCAGCTTTGCAATCAGAATCATGATCTGAATGCACTGTTGTGCCAAACATACACTTTTATAAGATGAGCTCTATAAATTCTCTGTAGGCTCCTCTTGTTAATGATAGTCATTTTATTTTATTTATTTATTCATATCTGTTAGTTTTTTTTTTTTTTACAGAAGTGCATGTGTAGTGTGATATTGTCAGGTCAGACAGGCAGGAAGAAAGGAGCAGGAATGAAAAAAGGAAAAGGGGGGAAAATAGGAGAAATAAGGGGAGTGAGCACAGGCAAAAACACGCAAGCATACTGGAAACCCCTGGCACCAGAGCCCCAGACCCGGACCCACCCAGTCCACAGCCAGCACCGGCCAGACCCCAAGCTCCCATCACCAGCAACTAGGGCAAAGTAAATTCCTATAGTAATAAACTAATCATTTTTTGATTTCCAATTCATGAGGATGGTTTTCTTAGTGATGCATAAGTCTCTGAGATTTATGTGTGATGTATTTGCTTCTATATCTAATTCACTTACATCACCTAAAATGCACAGTTTGGGTGACGTTGGGATACAGCATCTAAACCATGTGGACAGAACTTCACATATCTTCTGCCAGAACTTCTGAACAGGTGTACAAGACCAAATAGCATGCATATAATCCTCAGAGTTGCCTGTACAGTGTGCCCATGTTTGAGCGTGTAAGGCCCATTTGGAGCATCCTTTGTCCTGCATAGTGTGCTCTATGGCGAGCTTTTTTTTATAAGTTGTAAGTTTGGGCTTTTAGTCATTTTGAAGGTGTTTAAACATCTGTGTCCAGAGGTTTTCATCTTGGGACTCAGGTATTACTGCTACTATTGTTCAGAATTCTTTATCTTTTTCTATTTAAATACTCGAAATAAAGTGAATGACAAACCCTACACAAAAATCATATAAACATATATAATTCATATCTCTGCAAATGTTTGTCTTTTTTTCATTTATTGTTTTTGAGGATGCTATCAGTGTACATAAACATAAAATGTGTCCTGCTCATGTGGATCTTACTTACTAAAAATATAAAGCGTCATATTACAGTTTTTAAAAACCAATAAAATACATTTCTGGTCTTTGTGATCTCGTAATTTATGATGGAGTATGACAGCATTGAGTGGTATCTATTGCAGCCTAGTATTGGCACATCCACAGTTTGGGGTGGGTGAGGTACAGTGGGCACAGAAAGTATTCAGACCCCTTTAAATTTTTCACTCTTTGTTTCATTGCAGCCATTTGCTAAAATCAAAAAAGTTCATTTTATTTCTCATTAATGTACACTCAGCACCCCATCTTGACAGAAAAAAAAAACAGAAATGTAGAAATTTCACCTGTTGTTCCCAGTTGTTTCCCCTCACCCCTCGTTTCCTTTGTGTATTTAAGTCTCAGTGTTGTTTAGTTCAGTGTTCAGGTCCTCGTCAATTTTTCTGTCTTCTGGTTTCAAGTTTTCAAGTTTCTAGTTTCATGTTTTGAGTGTATTGTGAAGCACTATTAATAAATCTTCACCTAACCTTGGTCTCGTCGTGTCCTGCACTGGGGTCCTCCCTGCCTTGCCTGCGCCAGTTGTGACAAAAAGTGGAATGCAATGTCATGTCTCCTAAAAATTAATCCCATTGGAAGCAGGTACAGAGAGAAAAGATGAGGGTCAAGTATAGAGCCTTGAGGCACCCCACATGTAAGGGGCATTGCACAAGATTCAGCAGCTCCAATATGGACACAAAAGCTTCTCTCTGCAAGGTAGGACCTGAACCAATCTAAAACAACACCCTTAATGCTCACCCAGTTTTCCAGACAAGACAGGAGGATGTGATGGTCCACTGTGTCAAAGGCTGCTGTTAGGTCCAACAGGACCAAAGCAACACAGTGACCAGAGTCAGTGGATAAAAGAATGTCATTAAAAACCTGCAACAGTGCTGACTCAGTACTGTGACGGGATTTAAAACCAGACTGGAACACCTCCAAGGTGTCATGATTATTTAAAAATGAGCTTAGCTGGCAGTAGACAACTTTTTCTAAAATTTTAGAAAGAAAAGGAAGTTTGGAGATCGGCCTAAAGTTAAAAAGTTTAGAGGAGTCTAAACCAGGTTTCTTAATAACTGGGGACACCACTGCCTTCTTAAAGCTGGAAGGCACTGTACCATGCGCTAAGCTCCCATTAATAATATTAAGTACATATGGTGCCAAGGTGGAAAGGACCTCTTTAAAAAGACGAGGTGGAATGGGGTCATTTGGAGAACCAGCAGGCTTCATATGACCAATGATATCTCTCAGAGATGGCAGACTGACAGGCTCAAACTGGTCAAAAACAGCCGGGCATGTCACAGAGATAGAGGGGTCATAAGAAGGAGAACTAATGACGGCCCTGATGCTAGCAACCTTATTAATAAAAAAGCTCATGAAATTCTCACACAATTCAGCGGAGCTCTCCAAGCAATCCGATTGTGGTGCATTTAGAGCAGAATTTACAATTTTAAAAAGAACACGGGGATTGTGACAGTTAGAAGAAATAATATCGGAAAAGTGCTTAGATTTAGTGGCTTTCACAGTTTTCTGATAAAAAAGCCAGCTGTCACGTAACAACTGGAAGGACACCTGTAAGTTGTCCTTCTTCCACTTTCGCTCAGCTCTCCTGCAATCGCGTCTTGCAGCGCGCGTAGCGTCATTCATCCAAGGCTCAGATTGAGGGCTGGAAAATCTAGTTTTCAGCTGAGCCACGGTATCTAAGACAGTCTGACAGGTCAAGTTGAACTGAGAGGTAAATTCCTCGACATCTGAATTAAAGCTGAGAGACTTAGAAGGGCTGATCGCAGCGTTAAAGGCTGCGAAGAACTGAGCGGCAGTGGAAGAATTAAAAACACTAGAGCGCTGTGTAGCAGTGCGAGATTTCACCATATAACAAAAGAAAGGCATGTCAAAAACAACGGGCATATGGTCAGAAAAAACAGCATCACAGACCTCCAAATTAGAAACAGTAAAACCATAAGTTAAAACAAGGTCTAGAATGTGCCCACGTTCTTGTGTTGGACTAGACACAGACTGTACAAAATTAAAAGAGTCAATAAGATGTAGGAAATCATTGGCCAATGGCTTCAAGGGACACCATACATGAATATTAAAATCACCAACTATTAAAATCCGATCATAGTTTGGCATTATTCCTGCCAAGAAGTCAGCAAAGTCACCAATAAAATCTTTGTTATACTTGGGTGGTCTGTATACAACAGCGCACAACACTGGGGAGGCAGAGCAAAGCTCAAACAAGTTAATTTCAAAGCTGGAATAAGATGTCAGATTGACCTGTTTACACTTATATCGTTCTTTGTAAACAGTTGCTGTGCCTCCGCCACGTCCTGACGTCCTTGGAGAATTAAAGTGCAGTCGGGTGGCAAAAGTTCACAGAAAGCACTAGACTCACCAACAGTCATCCATGTCTCAGTAAAACAGAGAAAGTCCAGTCTGCGGGATGTAAAGAAATCCTTCAGGATAAATGTTTTGTTGGCTAGCGATCTAGCATTTATCAGCGCCACCCTGACAGGAGCCACAGCATTAGCCGACTGTTGGGCCCGAGAGAGAGGCCGCAGATTGCATAGGTTCACCCCATGACCGCTGAGGTAGGGAAAGGAGAGACCTGTCGGTTGCACCTCATCCGAGCCGACCACAGGAACCAGAGAGGAGGTAATCGGATCCAGGAAGCGCCACGAAATAAAACGAAGAGACGCCAGCCCAGTATATTCAGAGAAAGCGACAGGAGAGCACCCCAAACTGGTTTTAAGTTTTATCAACCTGGCACTGCGTTTCCCACGATGTCTGCGCCTTCTGCGTGCAGATAGTGTCATGATCCTGGGCCGGTGGCCCAGCGTTTTGAGTTTCTTTTGTGTAGTTTTCTTGTTGTACTTTTCAGGTTATGTTTCTTAGTGTTTCTTATGTTATATTGTTTGAGTATGCTGTTTAGTTTCCCTTGTTGTTGCTTGTGTATGTTCCCTTTGTCAAGTTTTCAGTGTTAAGTCTGCGTCTGTTATGTCTAGTCAGTTCCTGTTTTATTTTGACAGTCTCGTGTTCCCTTTGCTTTGTATTCAGTTTTGCTGCCCCCTGTCTACGTAATTATGGTCAGCTGTTTTCCCACCTGTTGTCACTCCCCTCATTTACCCTTGTGTATTTAGTGTCTGCTCTGGTCTTTGTCCTTGGTTGGGTCCTAAGTCTATTTACGTTTAGGTAAACGTTCATGCTGAGTGTTTTGAGTTTTCGAGTTCTTTTCAAGTGTTTGGTCTTCGTGTTGCTGGCCTCTGTCCAGTTTTGTTCTTTGTGATATTTTCAATAAACGTTAAGTACTATTCAGCTCTCGTTTCACGTCCTGCTCTGAGGTCCTCTCTGCCCTGCCTTGCCTGCATCAGCTGTGACAGTAGGACCCGACCCGGAAATGGACCTCGCGGATGACGAACTACGAGAGCGTCAGAAGGTAATGGAATATTACTGAGAGGAAGAAATGAGGTGGAAACCTTAGCTCACCCTGGACCGCGTGTCTAAGCGCTCTCCACCTCAGCCCCGAATTTCGCCACAGCAGCTGACTCCTCCACCAGCTGCAACCCCTTCGCCTATTCCGACGGCGATCATGGTGGGCGGGTATGACTCTTCGCCCTCACCACGGATTATACCATCAGCCTCACTGCTACAGCAGCGGAGCGGTTCACCGGATATCTCCTCGCCGCTCCCCTGTCCAACTTCTGGAAGAAGGAAGCGTGGTTCTCGTCGGGGAAAACGGCAGCCTTCGTCTGCCTCACCTGTAACTACTGCACCGCCCCAGCGTGGCTTCGCTGCGCGGCATGTGCAGCCACCGGACACACCACAGACACAGTGAGTAACCCTTTTGTTACACCGGCTGATTCTGAGAAAAGGTTACCAGAGACTGTACCTAGTGAAATGGCTACTTGAGGTAGCGAGTTTTCCAAGCCGGTTAAAGACTCGGGTTATGCCTCTTCTGCTGCTAGGTCAGCTAAGGACAAAAGCATTGTGAATGTCTCACCTGCAACTACTTTTGTGAACAATAAGATGAGACAGGATGTCATAAACTCTGTTACTGTGCTTTGTGAACAATGGCTTGAGCTGTCTGAGGAGGAGGATCGGGAAACGGTGAAGCACGTTGTTCATAGACTGGTGACTGTTCATCCTGGATGTTTGGAATTCCTACCTGAATTAATCAAGGATTTTGTGGTAGAGATAATTCTGCCTAATTCGTTTGCCCCCTCTGTCCACCCAGCTCCCTCTGCTCACCCTGCTCCCTCAGCTCCAGCTCCCTCTGCTCACCCTGCTCCCTCAGCTCCAGCTCCCTTAGCTCCAGCTCCCTTAGCTCCAGCTCCCTCTGACCCCTCTGACCCAGCTCCCTCTGACCCCTCTGACCCAGCTCCCTCTGACCCAGCTCTCTCTGACCCAGCTCCCTCTGCTCCCTCTGTCCACCCAGCTCCCTCTGTCCACCCAGCTCCAGGCCCTCCGTTCCCTTTAGAGCCCTCAGCTCCAGTTACGTTAGTTCCTTCAGCTGTAGCTCCAGCCTCTGCTCAGTCCCAGTCAGCTGTAGCTCCAGCTTCCGTCCAGTCTCAGTCAGCCCCTGTAGCTCTCCCTCGCTCTCCGTCAGCCCCTGTAGCTCTCCCTCTCTCTCCGTCAGCCCCTGTAGCTCTCCCTCGCTCTCAGTCAGTTCCAGCTTCCCCAGTGTCAGCTTCGGTCACCTTAGCTTCCCCAGTGTCAGCTTCGGTCTCCTTTGCTTCCTCAGTGTTAGCTTCGGTCCCCTTAGCTTCCCCAGTGTCAGCTTCCCCTCAGTCAGCCTCGGTCCCGTCAGCTTCGGTCCCCTTAGCTTCCCCAGTGTCAGCTTCCCTCAGTCAGCCTCAGTCCCCTTGGTTTTGGTCCCCTCAGTCCCCTCAGCTTCGGTCCCCTCGGCTTTGGTCCCTTCGGTCCCTCAGGTCCCCTTAGCTCGCTCCTCAGCTCAGGCCCCCTCGGTCCCTCAGGTCCCCTTAGCTCCCTCCTCAGCTCAGGTCCCCTGGGTCCCTCGGGTCCCCTTAGCTCCCTCCTCAGCTCAGGTCTCCTCGGTCCCTCAGGTCCCCTTAGCTCCCCTAGCTCCAGTCGCTTCGGGCCCTTTAGCTCCCTCGGCCTCAGCCTCAGTTCCAGCTTCGGTCCCCTTAGTCCCCTCAGTTTCAGCCCTTTCGGTCCCCTTGGTTCCCGCTTTAGTCCCCTCGGTCCCCTCAACCACATTTTCGGTCCCCTCAGTCCCCTCAGCTTCGGTCCCCTCGTCTCCCGCTTTAGTCCCTTCGGTCCCCTCGGCTCCCTCTACCTCGGTTTCGGTGCCCTCGGCTCCCTCTTCCTCGGTTTCACTCCCCTCGGCTCCCGCTTTAGTCCCTTCGATACCTCAGGTCCCCTTAGCTCCCTCCTCAGCTTCGGTCCCCTCGGTCCCTCAGGTCCCCTGAGTCCCTCTGGTCCCCTTAGCCTCGGTCCCTTTAGCTCCCTCCTTAGCTCTGGTCCCCTCGGTCCCTCAGGTCCCCTCAGCCACCTCAGTATCATCCCTGCCTGAACCTGCCTTTGAGTTACCCACAAAGCAGCCCCAGTCATCGGAGGAGACGGCTGCGCGCACTGCAAAGTAGCCCCAGTCCACGCATCCAGTATTCAAGTGCCCAGAGGGTCCCGCTCTGCCCGAGCCTTCGGAGGGTCCCGCTCTGCCCGACCACTCTGAGTCTTCCGAGTGTCCCGAGTCCGCAACCATCCTGGGCTCAGGAGAATCCAGGCCAGCTAAGGTTCGGGAGGGTCTCCGCTGCATGCCATGTGGCCGCCCGCCCTAGGTCATCTGTCTCCGCCACATGACAAGTGGTCGGCCCCCTGTCCTGTCTCCTCGTTGCCGCCGCTGGGAGCGCAGCAGGCCTCCTGTACTGTCTCGTCGCCGCCGCCGCTGGGAGCGCAGCAGGCCTCCAGTCTCGTCTCCACGTCTTCGCCGCCGCCGCTGGGGGCGCGGTGAAGACGTGGAGAGCCTTGGGTTGCCCAGCCTGTGAGTTCGGCCCCTTGGCCTGGGCGGCCCCCTGAACATTATGGACTATTATTCTGGCCTCGTGCTGTTTTTTCTTTCGGCCTTATGTTTTTGTTTTCAATTCTGACCTTGGCCCTCCCTGGACTGCTTCAGCCTCCTGCTCGCCTTCGTCCTCGCCGCCGCCGCTGGGAGCGCGGTCTGCCTCCTGCTCATCTTCGTCCTCGCCGCCACCGCTGGGAGCGCGGTCGGCCTCCAGAACTGTTCTTTTTGTTTTGAACTTTTTTCCGGCCTTGTGCTGCCGCCTTTTGTTTCTTTTCTTGTTTGTTTTTTGGACTTTGTTGCCTTTTTGGGTTTTTTTTTTTTGTCTCGGGCCCTCCTTCCTGGCCCCCTCCGCCCGCCCTGGTTGGTGTGCCGGGTTTTGTTTGGACTCTGCTGCTCCTTGGGGTTTTGTTTTGTTTTTGTCTCTTGAGTTTTCGAGTTCTTTTCAAGTGTTTGGTTTTTGTGTAGCTGGCCTCTGTCCGGTTTTGTTCTTTGTGATATTTTCAATAAACGTTAAGTACTATTCAGCTCTCATTTCACATCCTGCTCTGAGGTCCTCTCTGCCCTGCCTTGCCTGCGTCAGCTGTGACAGATAGAGCCGGAAAATGCCGGAGGTAAGCTGGTATACCCAAAGGAGGTGGAAGGTACTGTAGAAGGTCTTCTGCCCGTCTTGACTGAAACGTTCCCAACATATGCATGATTGACGTATATTTAGGAGTGTTTGGCGATCATAAACAAATAGAGAGTTGACAATCAGTGTACCAAGTGTAACAAGCAACCAAAACAACAGGAAAACAACCACAGTTTGTAGAGACAGAAGGCAGGCCACAGACACTGGAGCCATCTTGCATCGACGATTAATCTCATTGATGTAGACCTCACAGCATGTCAGAGCAAATGAGAATCATGAGGTTGAAGGAACTGCCCGAGGAGCTCAGAGACAGAATTGTGGCAAGGCACAGATCTGGCCAAGGTTACAAAAGGATTTCTGCAGCACTCAAGGTTCCTAAGAGCACAGCGGCCTCCATAATCCTTAAATGGAAGAAGCTTGGGATGACCAGAACTCTTCCGAGACTTGGCCATACAGCCAAACTGAGCAATCGTGGGAGAAGAGCCTTGGTGAGAGAGGTAAAGAAGAACCCAAAGATCACTGTGGCTGAGCTCCAGAGATAAAATAGGGAGATGGGAGAAAGTTCCACAAAGTCTACTATCACTGCAGCCCTCCACCAGTCGAGGCTTTATGGCAGAGTGGCCCGACGGAAGCCTCTCCTCAGTGCAAGACATATGAAAAAACACATGAAGGACTCCCAGACTATGAGAAATTAGATTTTCTGGTCTGATGAGATGAAGATTGAACTTTTTGGCATTAATTCACAACGGTATGTATGAAAACCAGACACTGCTCGTCAGCTGCCCAATACAATCCCAACAGTGAAACATGGTAGTGGCAGCATCATGCTATGGGGGTGTTTTTCAGCTGCAGGGACAGGACGACTGGTTGCAATTGAAGGAAAGATGAATGCGGCCAAGTACAGAGATAGCCTGGAAGAAAACCTCTTCCAGACTGCTCAGGACCTCAGACTGGGCCAAAGGTTCACCTTCCAACAAGACAATGACCCTAAGCACACAGCTAAAATAACAAAGGAGTGGCTTTGGAACAACTCGGTCTGACCTAAACCCAGCTGAGCATCTCTGGAGATATTTGAAAATGGCTGTCCACCAACGTTCACCATCCAACCTGACAGAACTGGAGAGGATCTGCAAGGAAGAATGGCAGAAAATCCCCAAATCCAGGTGTGGAAAACTTGTTGCATCATTCCCAAGAAGACTCATGGCTGTACTAGCTCAAAAGGGTGCTTCTACTCTAAGTGTCTGAATACTCATGACCGTGTGATATTTCAGTTTTTCTTTTTTAATAAATTTGCAAAAATTTCTAAATTTATGTTTTTTCAGTCAAGATGGGGTGCTGAGTGTACATTAATGAGAAATAAAATGAACTTTTTTGATTTTAGCAAATGGCTGCAATGAAACAAAGAGTGAAAACATTTAAAGGGGTCTGAATACTTTCCGTACCCACTGTATGCGCACTACTGAGTGATTTTTTAGTTTATTTTTCTTTTTAAAATTTGATTAATAAAATATAGAGCAAGGTTATAATAGTTTTGGATTTTGCATTTTAGTTTAGTTTTAGTTAGTTTTTACTTTTTTTCTCTAATTCAGTTAGTTTTAATTAGCTTTCAGAGTGGTTTTTCTTGTTTTTATTAGTTTTTATTTTTGGTTTCATGTTTAGTTTCAGTTAGTTTCAGTATTAGTTTTAGTTTTTTCATACCTAATCAGGTGAAAGATTCAAGGTGCAAAAGTGACTATTGTGTAATGAAAACTTGACAAAAGTTACCGTTTAAAGAAATATATTCAACAACCAACTGTTAACAAGACAGCAGCACTACATGCTAAATTTTTGTAATATTAGGGACACACATGAACATCAACAGGGAGAAACAAAGAAAAACATGAACTCCCAAACTCAATAAATTCTACAATAAACTCCACAATAAACTTCAGCATCAGTGCGGCAGATTAATAACACCTACATGTGGTGTTTGACAAAAAAAAACTCTTTGAAGGAGTCAAAGCTCAAATCCAGCTGCATCCTGATGTTCTCACACCTGATGCTGCTTCTGTTTTGGAGCTAGCTTGGTTAGATGCTGCTAATTAAACTTGCAGGGTCTTTGCAGCCTCTGTACACAACCTACGGAAGTTGCTGACCTCATGTCCACATTTATGCTTGTGTAGCTGGATTGTGTGTGTTAATGACCTTGTGGTCGTGTGCAGGTGTTTTATATGCGGTGCAGGCTGGGACTTCTTTTTTGGTCCTCGCTCTTTGTGCTCAGTTTTTTTGGCTGCAAACATATTTGTCCCTGTTTTTTTTTTCACTTTCTTCATTCCTTCACGTCCATTCCGATAGTCTCCCTCCAGGAATTTGTTGACATTTGTGAGTCCTTATATTGATGCTTTGATTATTATTCCTGATTGTTATTCTCTGACTGATAAAGTAGCCGGAAACGCACAAGGACGAAACAGTTTAGTCACCACGTTCTGGGCTGCATGGACCTGACAAGTAGTCCCGTTTCTCCAGAGGCGCAGGCCAGGTTACCTCGTAGGATCAGAGCGGTTTCTGTAGCCTGTGCGCTTCTCAGGTGGACTTTGATGTTGCTGGTTTTTCCTGACTGAGAAGTGTTCCGCACATTTTTCATCATCCACAACAAGACTTTAGATTCTATCTGTGCTCTTGTACTCAAAGAACCTCCATACGGGACTCTGCCGCTTTCTCGGGAGACCGCAGCCATTACTGTGCGGATCAGCGCGGTGAGCACGCACTCACACAGTTGCCCTGTGGCGCTCCCAGCTTAAACTCGGAGAGCAGAAAAAATGATTTCATATCAATCCACAACGCTTAAAAAAACAAAAACAAAAAACAAGTAAATGAAAGTCAGTTTATTGATAATTTCTGTCATGGTCCTGGGCCGGTGGCCCAGTGTTTTGTGTCATGTATAGTTCTGTTTATTGTGGTTCTTGTCTCCCCGAGTTTATGTGGTGTTCCTAGGTGTTCAATCTCTGTGTACTCTGTTTGGTTCTTTCCTGTTTTATTTTGGTAGGTTTTTTGTCTGTGCACTTTGGGTTTAGTTGTGCTTCCTGTGTTTCCCTCCCAGCTGTTTCCCATTCGCCCATTACCTGCTGTGTATATATTGTCTTGTGTTTTCCATGCTCGTTGTCGCGTCATTGATGGTTGTTGTCCGCTGTCCTGTGTCTCGTTCTGTTCATGTACAAAGTCTGGTCTGTTTCGCGTCTCTCCCCCATCTGCTGTTTTTCCGGGGAGAGCTCATGGTTATGACTTTTGTAAGATATTGTAAATAAACGTGTGTGAGAGTACTACACCCGCACCGAGTCTGCGTATTGGGGTCCTCCTTCCTACCTGCGCAGCGGCCAGCCGTGACAATTTCAGTTAGTTTTAGTTAGTTTTGTAAACTCACAATTCAGTTTTAATTAGTTATCGTTTTTTTCCTTTTAATCGTAGTTTTTATTTATTTTAGTTAACGACAATGTTTTTTCAATTTCAGTTTTCGTTATTTCGTTCATTTTCGTTAACTATAATAACCCTGATATTAAGTACACATTGTGAAAACAATCTGTAATTTAACAGAATTTTTCATTAAAAATGTAAATAATTTTCCATTTATTTTTAAATACATGAAATCAGTGAAGTTGCAAAAATACATTAATGTAAATTAAAATGAACAACCTGTAACTGTGAATAACTGTAAATAAATACTTTTGGCTGCTCCTTTGTCACAAGGGTTTGTCACAGTGGGTAGCTCTGCATGTTTTATGGTAGGCGCCCTTCCTGACACAACCCCAAAGCGAATTTGTAATATACTTATATAGTGTTGTTAATTCCTTCCAGGGAGACAGGAACCAGACTTCATGCACCCCAATTTTTTGTGATCTCAAGGTTGCTTTGACAGAACAGCTCAGTGGCTCTGTCACTGATCACATAATCTGAGACACCTCCAGTTTCTCAAACCCAATCCTCAAGGATTGCATCAGCTATATCAGTTGGAGGGATTTGGATCTTGTACAAATACAATGTTTGTTTCTTGGGTGCTCACCTGTAATGGTCCTGGGCTGTATGCCCAGCGTTTTGTGTTTAGTTTTGTTTTCCCTCAGTTTTGTTATTTCCCAGTTTGTTTTGATGTTCTTGTTGCCTTTGTCCTTGTCTCCCCTGCATCTGTGGTCTTGTGTCTGTTTTGTCCTTTTGTCTTGACCCTGACCTCCTGTGTTTTCATATTGAGTTTTATTCCTAGTGTTGTGACTAGTCTGTGTCTCTGTCCCATGTCTGTGTGCCAGTCCCTTGTGTCTAGTCTGCGTGTACCTTTAGTCACGTCCTGTTTTATTTTGCCAGTCTTGTGTTCCCTGTGCTTTGTGTTTAGTTTTGCTTCCCCTGTCTTATTAGTTTCATTGATTACCTGACATGTATTTAAGCCCTCAGTTTTCATCTGTTCTTTGTCGCGTCTTCATCACTGCTCCCAATACGGTGTCTCCCTCTGCTCCCAGCTGTCCTCCTGTTTAGTTCTGGCTCCCGTCCAGTCCCAGTTTAGGTTCATTGTTGTCTTTTGTTTCCATACTCAAACCACTTTAAGTTCACCCTCTGCCTGAGTCCTGTATTTTGGGTCTAACCTCTCCAGCCACACAGCCTGACATGACACTCACCCATTGCTAATTCATGTTCATAACAGACATCTCACTATTCAATCATCGTTTCCCTGTCTGTTCCCTATTGTTCACCATCAATACAATGTGATATATCACATCAATAAACTACTTTAATTTAATGTCCATTGGTACCCTGGATGTTTGATCTGTCTTCTGACAATACACTGGAAAAACCTTGAATTTCATTCTGGGTAAAATTTCAAGGGTCCTTTTTTTTTTTTACTTTTTTGATTACTTACGACTAGTTAGCAGGTATGTGTGTCTGTTTGTTGCAGTAAAGGTTTATAGAGGTTATCTTTTTACCTGCACTCATAGTCATCCTCTAGCTGTGATTCCTTCTGTTACAATTATTCTCCAATACAGGTGTGTTTTCTCATTGAATGCATTAAAATATTTTATAAAAATACTCTGATTCTGTAGTTTTTTATATGAATAAAACTGCAAATTTCTGCATTACTAGACTCACAGCTATATATTGGTCCCTGCGCTTTTTGCTATTTACTGCAGCCTCTATCCTGTAAAAGGTTTGTAAACTGCAGTGAAATCTAAAATAAAATACTTTTTCTATAATTTAAACAACCAAAAATTCTATTTTTGGACTGAAGCATTTCTAATGTCCAAGAACGTGATGACAGTGGTGAAAGAGTGATTCAGAGTTATTGTCATGTCACAGCCATCTCAGTGCTTTGAAAAAGTATTCATACCCTTTAAACGTTTTCACATTCTGTCACATTACAACCAAAAACTTAAATGTATTTTAAAAACAAAGTAGTTCATCATTGTGAAGGTAAATGATACATGATGTTCAACATTTATATTTTAAAATCTGAAAAGTGTGTTGTGCATTTGTATTCAACCCCCTTTACTCTGATACCCTTAAATAAAATCCAGTGCAACCAACTGTCTTCAGAAGTGACCTGATTAGTAAATAGAGACCACCTGTGTGCACGTTAATCTCAGTATCAATTCAGCTGTTCTGTGAATCCTCAGAGGTTTGTTAGAAAATACTAATGAACAAAAAGCTTCATGAAGACTAAAGAGCATAACAGGCAGGTCAGGGATGAAGTTGTGGAGAAGTCTAAAGCAGGGTTAAGTTATAGAAACACATCCTAATCATTGAACGTAACACACAGCGCTGTTCAATCATCTGAAAAATGCAAAGAGTATGGCACAGCTGCACACTTGCTAAGTCATGGCCATCAACTAAACCAGGGCTCTTCAACTCCAGGCCGCGAGAGCCGGTGTCCTGCAGGTTTTAGATGTGTCCCTGATTCAACACACCTGAATCAAATGGCTGAATTACCTCCTCAGTATGCAGTCAAGTTCTCCAGAGTCCTGCTAATGACTTCTATATTTGACTCAGGTGTGTTGAAGCAGAGACACATCTAAAACCTGCAGGACACCGGCTCTCGCGGCCTGGAGTTGAAGAGCCCTGACCTAAACTGACAGACTGGGCAAGGAGAGCAGTAATCAGAGAAGCAGCAACGAGGTCCATGATAACTGGAGGATTTACCGTGCTCAGGTGGGACAGTCTGTCCACAGGACAGCTATCAGTCATACACTCCACAAATCCTTTTTTTTAAATGGAAGAGCAGCAAGAAGAAAGCCATTGTTAAAAGTAAGCCATGAGAAGTCCCATTTGCAGTTTGTTACAAGCTATGTAGGATAACACTGCACATCAGCTTGAACACACCGTCCCCACCAGATGCTTTTCTTTAACAGGGACAGGGAAGTTGATCAGGGCCTGAAGGAAGCCTGTAAGAGGCTGCAAGAGATGAAACTGGGGCAGAGTTTCAGCTTCCAGTAGAACAACGACCCTAAACCTACGGTCAGAGGTACAATGACATCATCACCCTTCTAAAATAATGAGCTAAGCAATGTTTTTTAAGTGGTAAAAGTTTATTTTTGCCTAAATCATCATATTTTCAATATTTGGTTCAATTTTTTGTGTTTTCTGAAAAACCTGAAAAAATAACTTATTTTAGGAGGGTGACAATATAATTTAGATCAAACAATGTTAATGTGTTAGAATTGCCCAGTCAAATCCTGACCTAAATCCTATTGAGACCCTAGTGAGACTTGAATATTGCTGTTTATAGATGCTTTCCAGCCAATTTGAGTTACCTTGAGCTATTTTGCAAAGAAGAATGGCCAAAAATTGCAATCTGTAGATGTGCAAAGTTTGTAGTCATATCCCAAAAGACTTGCACCTGTAATTGCAGCAAATGGTGGTTTAACAAAGTATTGGGTCTGAATACAACTACATGCCACTCTTTTCAGATTTTTATTTGCTAAAAATTGAACACTATGTATAATTTTCCTTCAACTTCAAAATTATGTGCTGCTTTGTGTTGGATAACAGATAAAGAAAAAAATATTTTCTACTATAAATGAAAAACGCAGTTAAAAGCAAAAGTGCCACAGGCGCATAGTTGGGGCCTTATACTGTGAGAGTGCAAACATTTTATTTTAGCTTTATTTATTTTTACAACAGTGAGTGTAAAGTCAAACCTGATTTTTTTAACCTTTGTCTTCAGGGAAGAGGGTAATAAATAAAAAAAATTATTAGTGGACATGCTGATTAAGCATCACGCTCATACACGTGGAGGGGCACATGCCAAGAGGGTTGGATAAATTTAATAGGTCAAGCAAAACTGTCAAATAAAATGATCAGGCCACTCTAGCATCAAATTCTATAAAGTGTTATTAAAAAAGTAAGATTTTAAATAAAAGTAGGTAAACATATTCAAGATATGTAATTATTTATAAGAAACATTTGGGCAAATGATGAAGATCAGGAGATATGACGTAATTTTAACGAAGGGAGTGATTAGACCTTGGAGAGATAGAGGCTCTCAGAAGCCCCAAGAGCGTCTAGTCTCTGCCTGCTACTTTCACATGTTGACCTGCTTACAGCTGGAACCTTTGGGGGAGCTCCACTTTTTCCTCTTTATCTTTTTGTGCTTTGTTGAACTCTTTGTTCAATAACATGAATGGCAACAATTCTGCTCTATCGTTGTGGATTTTTCCTTAAGTGTGGATTCTAATTGAAACTAAAACCAGGGAAAATCGCTTATTGGCTTGAAAACGGAGGAATACTCCCATCAAATTTTTTTGACCCAACAGTACTCCTATCAATCCAGCAGACTCTTTCTTAGTCACTGCTTAGCAGAGTGAGTTTCTGATCCATTAACAGTACCATAGTGTCTTTCATTTTTATTTAATTCAAAGTCTGGTCAAACACGTAATGTTACCAATTCACTGCTGTGAGTACTTTTTCCTGGCATTTTATACCTGAGGACACCTGAGTGAACTTTTTCACTGGAGAATTTATTCAGAAACACTGAGTCAGGAACAACATTTAGACACACATTACCTCTCTGCAGGAGGAGGAACACCTGATTTAAAGTTAACAGGAAGACCCTTTGACTTGTCGCTCTTTAAGGACACACAGCTGGGTTCAGGTTCAGGTTCAGGTCCAGGTTCAGGTTCAGGTTGGTTCCTGTGAATAATGATGCAGCAGTGATGTGAGTGCTGAGCTGTGACATGGAGAAGAGTCATGGACAGTTAGAGATGGTCATCTCACCTCTGAGCTTTGGTCTGGCTCTCATGTTCCCCACACAGAGTGGTTTTAGAGGGAGGGACTCCCTCCTCTCTGTCCTCACACTGATCCATGCTGCTGAATTCACATCAGCTCACACACACTTTCTACCTTCACCTGCAGAGGAAACACACATCAGCCCAGCACACACACACTGATTCACTTTGACACTGTGACGTGTACTTAAAGTACTGAAAGTAGATCCTGTTACACTCAGTAACATGTAAGCTGTACTTTGAATCTGTACAGGCTGAAGTAACTGTAGCTGTGAAAAAGTGTCGAGCAGAAAAAAGAGAAACAACCTGCAAATATTCAAATATAGTAGCAGAACTTTAAGAGAACAAAGAAGTAAAGTACTGCAGTAAATGTACTTGGATACTTTAACTGTGGATTTGTGTTGGTGTTAAATCTGTGCTGATGTAAAAATCCATGTGAAACTCAGTCATCACTGAGGTGGATTTAATGGCAGAGCCAATAAAGACAAACTGGATGGTCAAAGGAAAGCATCAGATTATCTGTGGCTGTGACATTCAGCCTCTAACAGCTGATCAATAATAATGTGTCAGCGCTGCAGCAAAGGGAAAGAATGGCAGAGAGAGAAGAGGACAGATGGAGGAGAGCACAGAGAGGTGGAGGAGGAGGAGCTGATGAAGATGAAGCTGAGGAGAGGCAGATGAGTTTATGATGTGTTCACAAAGTCATTCAGCATTTGAGCACATGCTCAGTTCCAGCTGACCTGTGTCTGTAAACTCATCTCAGTGGTTACACAAAGTTAGAAAGCAGCAGCAGCTCAAACTGATGGATTGTGGGCTTTATAGGAGCCGCTGCTGACAAAGCAGCAAATAAACATCATCAATATTTCATCTTTAAAAGGACATTTCTTTCTGTCTGTGACTTCTGCATTAACGCAGATCCTTCCTCCCAGCAGCTGTAAGACTGTATAACCATCACTGCTCCCAACAAAATCACAATCATTAGCATGCACATATTGTATGGTAATATATATTCTATTGTAAATAGTCTGTCCTGTTCAAGGTTCAACACACAGGCTCATCATGTGCATTTTGAAGTGAACCCATAACTGGGTTATATTCCTGTACGTATATATATATATTAATAATATTATTATTAATCTTTTTTTTTTATATATATTTTTCAACAATGTAAATTTTTATATCTGTGGCTGCTGTTACACCTGAATTTCCTCTTTGTGGAACAATAAAAGCTGTTTCTTCTTCTTCTTCTTCTTTTTGACTGAAACGTTTTTGAGTTTAACTGCTGACATTTTTCATCAGTTAAAGAATAAAAGCTGATACAGGATCAGTTTGGGCCATCAACCATCTATTATATTCATTCATGTAACTAGTTTGTAATTTATCTAGAAAAATGCTCGTAATGATCAATGAATAATAATCAATTTGGACACAAATATTTAATTTTTCCTTAATCTGTGATCTGTCAGTTTTGGCTGTCTGTGTATTTTAAAGACTTTTAACATTTAAAATTATAAAGTGTATCATATTTGATGGAGGAATAACTGTCAGGTGAGTAAATGTTGCTGCACAGATGACTCTGAACTGGAAATGAAAAATGTAACTGTAGATATGTTCTCCATGAGTTCTAGGTAATATTTAACAGACAGTCATGAACTTTGACCCTCCATAAAACAATCCACCACCTGAACAAAGGTCTCAGATCAGGATTCCAGTTTTATGGTTTGATTATGAGCCTGTTCAGAGTTCATAAAAACTGTTTTATTAAACATGAAATCACAGTCAGACTTTCTCTGTTACAGAGGATCAAACAGTATTAGATATGATGTGAAATACAAAGTGAGAAACATTTCATCATGTTGGTACTAACCTCCAGTCCTCTGATTAACACACACACAGTTATTGTGTTATTGTGTTATTGTGTGTGATGGAGGAGAGAAAATCTCTGCCTGCAGACTGAAAGGCTGTGAGCTGCTGTTGATGTTTCTGTTGTAGGAACATTTGGTTTGGAGTTGTTAACCAATACAAGACATCAACAATCAAATGAGTCTTCATCTGTTCTCTGCATCAACACAATGACAACAATTCTAATGACTCAAAGTTCCACTTACTTCTTCAGTGTTTGACTCTCCACTGTCTGAACCAGCACTGCTTAGAAAAAGAGAAAATGCTCTGATTCTTCTCTGTGATCAGTCCTCTGTGTCTGCAGGCTGCTGTCACATTAAACACTTGAAACCATGAAGAGTCTTAAGGTGGAGCTCACAGGTCAAAGATCAGCTGCTGCACCTTAATATGACTTTATGCTCATCAATAAACTCCACTAACTTCCTGTTCTGACTCTGATGGCCCAAAACAAATGTGAGAACAAACAAATCTCCTCATCTTTAACACACCTGTTTGCTTTATTTGGAATATGAACATTTGTGCTGCAAAGATTCAAATACTAAGCAATTCTCTGTTTACATGATTCAGACAGAGCAGGCACCAGCAGCTACGTCACTAATCTGCAGGGGATCACGTTAGATAGTTATAAGTAATCAATATATCTGATTATCTGAAAAAGTTCAGCTGGAGTTGGAGTCACACTGATGTGGCAGGTCTCCCTGGTGCTGCAGACACCTGGAGATGTTTGGACCCTTGCAGACAGCACAGCTATGTTTCAGTGTAGGTGCAGAAGAGAACAGGTACAGTTCAGGTTCCCTGTGAAACACAGTGAAACAGTTACCCAGCCTGAAGGAAAAGTGACCAAAACCACAGCTCTCTCCTAATCTGTCCTGAGTGATTGTTCTTTTCATTCTACTCTTTGCTAATGTCTTTGTTACTAATGGCAGCATGAGATGGTACAAGCAGTCCATTCAGGTTGCACAGGTAGTTCAGCTATACCAGGATGGCACGTCCATGGGTGTAGCTGAAGAAGGTTACCTGCATCTCTGAGCACAGTGTTGGAGATACCAGGAGAAAGGCTGCAACATGAGCAGAGCAGGACAGGCTCCAGAAGGGCATCGATGGAGCCTCCAGAACAAGATCTGCTTCTTTGTGTAATGAGGAAAGAACATGCAGAGAGCATGCTGGGGGTTTGAGTCTTAATGTTATTCCTGCACAAGAGTAGTGTGTATAGCCAATGAGGTCATGTTAAGTTGTAACTCTTTCGTTATTACATTTTAAATAATTAATTATTTCATAGCGTAGCAGATTTTTGCATTTGCATATACATCTGTGATCTGTCATGAAGTGTGGAACAAGAGGAACACAAACACAGTATTCCTGCAGGTTAAACTGAGTACTACCCTTCAGGGGCGGGCTGGGGTTGAAATTCAGCCCGGGAGCTTGGTTTGGAGAGGCCTTTTTATCCAATAGTACAACACACAAACCATAATTTTAGAACAAGAGAACTTTATTTGCAGTATAAAAACACTGCTTTTTCAGCAGCATTACAACAACTGAGTGTGCAGCCTCATATATTTTAGCTTAACTTGGCAAATATGAATGTTTTGTAAGATAAATCCTTTTGCATTCAGTGTTCCCTCTATGAGAATCCTTTTACTTGCTTGATTTTATGTATTTGTTCTATTAGAAAGGAGGCATTCTTACTTTTGTATATTTTAATCAAACTTTTACTTTTTATTTAACACAAAAATAAATGAACAAAACACTGCAAACAAATCTACCAAACAGATAATAATAATGATAATTTATTATATCTTATATATTTTGAGCTGCAGCAGGATGCAGAGTGATGCCACTGAGAGTGAAAGCTGAGCAGCAAAGCCCCCCCCTTAGCTGGTGTCTCGCCCTCTCCTCATACCTGTCAAGTCTCCCGTTTTGGCCGGGAAACTCCCGTATTTTACCGCTCTGTCCCGCCGTCCTCCCGTATTTTTATTTTCCCGTAATTTCCCATATTTGAATATGATAATTTTCAAAAGTATTCCTGTGCTGCTCCAAACTGTGTTCTGTCACTAGCCTCGCGAGAACTGCCACCTGCAGCAGCCTGGGTGGCAGTTCTCGAGGTTAGAGCCGACAGCCAAAACAAACTGGGAAAAAAAACTGGACTCCGGTCAGTGTTGCCAACTTAGTGGCTTTTCAGACCCCGTAGCTCCTTTTTTTTCTTTTTCTAAAACGTGACTAGCAACAGTGAAATCCTCCTCTGTCGCTTGTTTGTGACTCCACCCTCCAACCCCCGAACCTCACTTAAACACCGAGCCTGCCTACCCGCTCCCACCGATCCCATCCCCGGACCTCACTTCGGCCTCTATCAACCTTTGAGAGCCGACAGCGAGTTTTCTTACAAAACTTGGCAAAGGAGGAGGGTTGAATGTAGCTTGCAGTCTCACCCCACAGTGTTTTCGTTAAATTTGATATTCTAACATTAAACAATACGGGACAAAATTGAATGTAATGAATGAACAAAATGTAATGTGGGTCTAGGCAAAGCATTAAAGTTATTTCATAAAGTTTATTTGTAGTTCTAAACATATTTATGGTGTTTTTTCTTCACTTTTTGTCTCTCCAAAGATATTTTCCTCTCCTAAAGCCTCCATTGCAACTACATGCAAATGACCAATTATGCAAATTAGGCGATGACATCATATGGCGAAAATTTCCCGTATTTTTAAATACAAACCTTGACAGGTTTGCCTCTCCTATCCTCTGTTATGGTGCTAGCTGGGATGTTGTGTTTGTAGCCCCTCCTGATGAAAACGGCTCTCAGTGAAGCTCCTGTCATTCACTTCAAAGAGCTCTTAGAGCCGAAACGTTCCGACCGACCATCGCTGCACCTGTAGCTGCTGCTGTGATTAATTGGGTAAAAATTCTGATCACCGGCCGGTCTGGCCTGGAAACGACCGGCCGTTCGTGAAACCTCCCGAACCTCCCGATGGCCACCACGCCCCTGCTACCCTTTAATTAACATATATGCAGAAGGTGCCATGGTCCCTGGGTCTTAGATCGAGGATTTTGAGTACTTGGTGGTTTTAATGATTCCTTTGATTTTCAGAATCTCTTGTGGTTATGTTTGGCTCTTTAGAAATATTAGTTAGGTTGCAATTTTTTCTTTTCATTTATTATATCCTCTTATATTCCAGTTCATCTTCTTGGTTATGTAATATTTAGGTATCTTTGTGTCACCTTTCTGTTTCCACGAGTCCCCATCTGGTCTGGTAATGGTCAGTAAATGTACTTGGATACTTTAACTGTGGTTTGTGTTGGTGTTAAATCTCTGCTGCAGCTTTGCTGGAACCTCAAAACTTAACCTGACGAGAACTCAGTTTATTCTTCTGAGAGTCTAAAGCAGCTGCTGATCTCACACACACACACACACACACACACACACACACACACACACACACACACACACACACACACACACACACACACACACACAGCTGATGTTAGCCAGGAAAAGCTCACAGACTGCTTCATTACCTTCACACGGAGCTTCACACGGAGACAACAAACTGCGCCACCACATCAGGAAAGTTAAACTTTGAGGAACATCCAGGGAAAAGTTTGCGGGAAAACTGGGAACAAGTCCTGAGCGCCCCCTACAGGCAGCAGGAGACAGCGCCCCCTGATATTATGGGATGGTATAAACTGCTCTTTTAGAGCCTGTCATGTCAGCGTGTTTCAGCTGTTCCTGCAGCATCTAACGGCGCGAGTCTGAAGGTGCAGCTCACAGGTCAAAGATCAGCTGCTGCTCCCTGATAGGACTTTAATCTCTTCAATAATTAACCTACAACTTCTTCCTGCTATGACTCTGACACCTTAAACAACCCTAAGAACAAATGAATCTCCTTATCTCTGACAGCAACGAGACTGTTTGCTTTTTACATTTACATTACTTTTAAATGTTTGCCATTTTATTCATTGAGTAAAAAAATAAACCCCAACAGCAGGAAAAGCTCCGAGCAGAAACGGGGAAAGACGAAAATCCTCCGAACAGCTCCGAACAGTCACGGAGTTAAACGATGGATGTCCGGCTGCCCTCAGCCTGCAGCTGCTGACAGGGGAAAAGGTGTGCAGTCAGCAGGAGCTGCTTGGATTATATGAAGAAACTGTGCACATCTAAACTCTATTATAATAATAACTATATTATTGGCCTCCGCCCTTCATTGATTTGTGGGCTTTATAGATGTTTTTATGGAGACCAAGAAAGAGAAGGAGAACTGCAGACAGCATTAACATTAAAGAAAGTTTCCTTTAACTCCTCACATGGAAAACTCTTCAAGTTTCACTGCATATTATTGCTGTGTCCTAGAAACATGCTGCCTCGCCTTTCCCAGCACTTCCTGAACGGCTGCATTTTCCTTCAAAAGGAATCACATGTTGATGTGTTTGCAGAGCTGCAGCTCCCTCACTGAGGAAATCCATCACTGCTGTTTGAATAAAGCTTTTTCTTCAATGATGAACTCGGCCGTGTCAGCAGAAAGGAAATCAAAGTCAGCGCACGAGGACATGAAGACGTTTGCATTGTGACTGAGGACAAAAACCTCCACAGTTTCATCTCTGCAGCTTTAAAGATAGAAAGTGAATTTAGATCAGCTGCAGGAACGTTACGGAAAACAGACGCAATCTGGAAAAATCCAGATTCCACATTGATTTCAGTCACCATCATGTTAGGATATGATGTTATATTAACTTACAGTGAGCAGCGAGGTCACAGCCAAAAACATAGCAAAGTGTAGAAAGAGCACAAAGTGCATTTGTATGTGCTAACATGCTGACTGGTGTCTGTAGGTGATCTCATAGGCAGCGTCACTGCTGTCACAGCTGCTTCTTCCTGTTTTTGGCCCACAATATAAAGCAGATCAATAACACATATCCTGGACGGGCAGCAGGAAGACACACGCTCATCTCTGAGGACCACAATAATGTGAAAGAGCTGCAAACTGCTGCTGATGCTGTCACTTTAAGCCTTTATAGGACACTCACTGACACACTTAGAGTGTTATTGGAGGACAACGAGACTTCATCACTTTGGCACATTTTTCAAAATGTTTCATTTTCATGGAGAAAATCAGTGAAGTCTCCAAATTTGGTTCCTTGCTGTAAGAGGTCAAAAAGTCCAAGAAGTGACAAAAACACAGAAAGATGCTGAAAGGAACGAGTATCTGAGAACATTATAAATTTATACAGCATTAGGACATTTCTTCATGACCACAGGCTTCTTAACCTCACTGAGGCGCAGGATGGGCGTCACATAGAAAGTGTGTGAAATCACCAACAACAGTAACTGACCCTGGAAAGGCTTGAAGAATAAACTCCGCCCCTCCTCCAACAGGTGAGCCATCTTTGAGCCTTCACAGTCAAAGTGACTGACAGCTCCAGGACTGAGTCCAAACAGCACACACACCTGAGGTGGAGCTGGAGGACTGTGAGGAGCAAGTCAACACATGTGACAGAAAGTGTGCTGGATTTGATTTGTGGACATTGAAGTGATTTAACAAAGAAGCTCAACACAACAGTCCATGGAGGGGGGGGCAGCAGAGAGTCTTCATGCTGATGGGCATCATCCCCGAGGCCCCAAACAGGAAGTGCTAATCAAAGTTACTGTCACATTAAATATGGGCAAAGTTTAGAGAATCAGACCCACTCCTCCTCTGGTGTCACACAGTTACACATCCTCATCATCACAGCTGCTTTCTGCAGTGCTGTCATACATCCCTCTGTCATCTTCATCATCAGCCCCCCCTCAGTGGCTCTGCATGAGTCCTGCTGCCGTCTGACTGGTCAGACTGAGTCCAGGTCAAAGTTGCCATGAAACCTTCTTCTAACTCTGTCACAGCTCGACTCTGTGCCAAAGGAGGAGAGCACACAGTTTGGAGATGATGCTCAGTGTTTGAATGAAGCCAATAAACCATACAGTAATATATGTGTGTCATCAAATGAGTGTGTATGCAGAGTCTGAGTGTATGAATGGGACTAAACACTAAAAACAACAAGTAGCTGAGTGGAAGAGGCCGGGGGAAGAGGGAGGGAGAGGATTTTTGAGGGCTGTGTCAGTATTCCCAAACATCCTGAGAATCCTCTCAGAGCTCCGAATCAGCCAAAAACTAAAGGTCAACTGAAAGTTTGACCTCAGTGAGGAGGTGTGCTTCAGCTTTTTGCAGCGTGTGACAACATCACACTTTAGAAAGCTGTGATTGGCTGAACCAATCAAACTTTCTTGATGATAATGAACAGAATGGACACTGAAAACAGAGACATGTACAGTTTGACACTCTCAACATTTCACTGGTTAATATTAGAAAAGCTCTACATGGATGTGAGTACTTTGCATCACATTTGTAGCAACAATCACAATTTCAGCATCAGAGGTTTGGAGCTGAATTCTGTTTAGGAGCAGAAATGCTTTGAAGCCTAAATGTGTGTTTGTGTGTTTACAGAGACCAACATCACTTTATATTAATGCTGTTTGTGTGACTTTGTGTCTTTGATTGTGTTGAGTTTTCTGAATACAGTCAGAGTTTCATTAACGTTGCTGGGAAACAACCTCCTCATTTTTTTCAGTGTGTTTGCGCTGCAGTCTGTTTAAACCTGCAGTTCCTCTCTGTGACCACCTGAGGGCAGTAAGTGAGCAATCAAAGACTTCCACATAGGACACATCTATGCTTCCTCAATCTAAGCTCCTCCAGAAACCTCCTCTCTCCTTCCTCACAAATGAACAACCAGAGTGGCAACAAAGCAAAAACAGCATTGAGGGGAAAACTGTCACAATCAGATCATCATCAATGCTTTGTTAAAGTAATGCAGGGCTGCAGAGGACACTAGAAAATAAAGAGGTCAGAGGCCAGTGAGGACCATACAAATGGAGGACTCAAGTGCAGACACATTAGAGACAGAGGAACCAGCTTCAGGCTTTATTTTTCACAACAGGGATTTTCAGCAGACGAGGGTCAAAGGTGAGACTGACACAGGGAGCAGGTGCCTCGAGGCAGGAGGTCTCTGTGGCAGAAGAGAGATGTGTTAGTCCAGAAGCTCCAAGGAAAGCAAATCCACAGAAAAGGAGTCTGAAGATCAGAGCAGTGAGTAGTGCTCGGTTACTCGGCCAAATGAGCCAGTGTGTCCTAGGGAGGGGTCGCTGCTTAGTTAGTCCATGGGGGGAGTATTTTCAGGAGGCAGGCAGGGAAGCTGAATGCAGACCAGAGAGTGTAGATGAAGAGGAGCAGACTCAGCAGGTGAGTTATGCAGGTGAGCGGTCGTCCTTTGGAGACTGCAAACAGGGAAACATTAGTGATGTTCCATCTGATACTAAAGCCTCGAGGTCTGTGTGGAGCAAAGGGGGCGTTTTCACATCAAGTCTTTGTGGAGGTCCGAATCGTTTTTCACAATTTCACGTGATAAAAGCCAAACGAGGCGCCGTTTCCTGAAATCACGTGACTGCTTCTTCACACCTGAACTCAAAGATTAAGAAGTGTGGCCCAATGTTTTTGTTTAGAGCAAGAACAAATCTAATGTTGAGTGAGTCCATTGTGAAGAGTTTCAGTGCTTCCAGCTTGCAAAGAATGCTGAAAGGAGGAAAACAGCTGTTTGCCCTCATCCAGATGTGAGTGGATGTTTGTGCAGATGTGTAACAGCAGTTTGTGGAATCAGACAGTCAGAGACAAGAGTGTTATTTACAGGGAGAGAAGAAGAAGGATCTCTATCTGTGTCCAACAACAAGAGTTGATGAAGGTGAACAACTGTTGAACAACTGTGCTGTGAAAATGTTCACGTCT
>JACBYM010000518.1:0-14517 GCA_013435755.1 Amphilophus citrinellus
AGCACACAAAAGGTTAATAAACATTGGCCTAGGCAAAAGAGACAAAATGTTTTTCCGTTCTCTCATTTGCAGCCACAAATTGCTTGCAAATTGACTTCTTGTGCAGTAAATATTGGACGAGTGACCATCCCCGGATTAAGATGACTGAAAAAGATTTGGCTTATATATGAAAGTAAACTGACAACAAGACGTTATAAACACCCATATTCACGACAACATTCCCAACAGACCGTTTTACCTCATTCAAAGAGTTTCTGATTCTGATTCCTCAGACTGAGGAAAACATGTCACAAGGCATGACATTCACAGCAGTATAGGTTGCAAATAAAGTTAAGGAAAGCTTCTACATTGTTCAAAGGTTGCTCAGCAGAGGATGATGTGTTTGCTAGCTTTATAAAGATATTGGTCACTGACAGAAGATTAAAGAACACATTTTAAAAGAAACCAAATACTATATTATGTGCACCTAAACACACGTCCTATTTATACATCTTCTAACTGCAAGACACGATTAGTGTCAGTCATGCTGTTGTTGTGTCTGACGTTGAGAGGACTGATTTGGGGGGTGGGGTATATGCGTTGTCATGTTCACTTGCTTACAAAAAGGCTCTCCATCTACACAAAATGCCCACATTCTGCAGTTCATCTATACAGAGGAGGGGGTGGGTATGTCACTATTTAAATGTACACACATAGCCAACTCATGTCTGGTGTATCAACAATACACATTTTTAACATATAACTTCACAGTGTTCCCTTGGCACACTTTTGCTACATTGTGGGCTTTAATCTGACTTAATATTTTCATTGCAGAGGAATTGTTTATGGATATTGGAATGAACTACTGAGATTAAACCAAACTGACGTGTACTCTACATATTTGAGTATCCAGAACAGCTGCATCTATGTCTTGGTTCTCCTGGGCTCTTCATTGTGTGGTCCGGTTCTTCCCCATCTCGCTACTCGTGTGGCTTGTGGGAAGAGAACTGGGACTCCGGGATGGACTCCTCTGTGTTCAGATGTTGACATGTTCTGATGGGGTTGACTGAAGTAAGTAATCAGGATGTATTCCAAGATGGAGATGTAATCCACGGTGGTCTGTTTTTCTCTTCATTATCACCCTCCAGCTACAGAACATGATTTCACTCAGCTGCCAAACTACAAGCCATGCACTGGGTAAAACTCTAAGCTTTAGTTTGTGTAGTTTGTAGTTTGTGGAGGATTACAGGAGATGTTTTGCCATGTTTTACCACTTGATTGTGTTGTGTGTCTTCACAGAAACCTGTTAAACTAAATTTTACTTTTTCTTTCTCACTGTATCTCCCTCCTGTCAGTTAGACTATTTGAACTGCAGGTACCTATATGCTATGGTGTTTGCACTGGAGGAAATCAATCATAAATGCAATGCTGCTACCAGGAGCGTAACGCTGGGCTATCGTATTTTTGTACAGCTTGGGCACCCACCCTGTGGCTCTCCAGTCAGCACTGTCACTGGTGGTGGAGGGGGACACCAAGTGCAATTTTACAAACCTCCCACTTCTGCGGGGCGAACATAGAGAAAATTCACTGACGAAGGGGTATCTCATTATCTATCTATCTATCTATCTATCTATCTATCTATCTATCTATCTATCTCTCTATCTATTATCTATCTATCTATCTATCTATCTATCTATCTATCTATCTATCTATCTATCTATCTATCTATCTATCTATCTATCTAATCAGCCATTCTTTATGCTGTTTTCAGGGTGGTCAAACTGTCCCTGTGATTATTGGTGGTGCTTCATCCATAAGCCAGCTAGTCTCCAGGATTGCTGAAGCCACTCTCTGTACCTTTTGTGTGTTTTACTTTAACTACAACATAAAATCTGTTACTTTACTGTACTGTAGCATATATTTTTAACAAACAATTTTTGTCCTTTTTTTATGACAGTGGAAAAACTGAAAATGACTCTCAAAAATCTTTATTAGATGGAGTTTTTTTGTGTGTTTTCTTTCCGATCAGCTATCTAGCCACCTTGTCCTTGTCGAGTGACAGGCTTCGAGTATGCAAACTTTCTTCAGAGACCATCCCAGTGATATTTTACCAATGACGTACTTTTGCTCAGCTTGCTATCCGCTTCAACTGGACTTGGGTTGGGGCAGTTGTAGCAAAACTACTTATGGCCACACTGCAATAAAGGTATCTGCATTTTTTAAAATTTTACTCCCTTGGACTTTTTTTTAGTTGTATCTGCAAAATTATATAGCCCTAAGTACACTATATAAATATATTTTGCAGTGTAATCATGTAATGGCATCTTTTACCTGTTACATGTCAGGTATTCAGGAGGAGATTCAGGGAGCAGGGGTGTGCCTGGTTCATTGTAGAGACTCTCCAAAGGGAAAATATTATTAGTGATGCCCGACGAGCAGCCCTCTCAATACAAGCCTCAACTGCAAGGGTGATTTTGATATTCACCTGGTATACAGATGTGAGGGACACTGTTCCTGCAACTTTGGCAAATGCATGTGAGATGCTCTAATAAAATTGCTCTTGCATTATAATGAAAAAAAAAAAAAAAACTTTCAAAGTAATTCTTTTTTTGCCTTTCTAGGTGACTGATAGACAGTTCTAGCCAGTGAGGCTTGGAGCCACAGTGTGGATCTGCTCCAAAATCCCGAACAGTCGTACACGCAAGTGGCAAAAGGTGTTCTGGTGTTGCAATCAGAAGTTCAGCTATACCTGGATTGAAAGCTACCTCAGAAGTTTCACCCAATTTCTCGTCCAGATGATGAGTTCTTAAGACAAATTCTGGGAAGCAGAGTTTGGATGTAGTCAAAGGACCCAAACATCTTCATTTATATTTCTCCTCATCCCTCATCTATTCTCCTATGTCCACACTAAAAGACTAGACATATATCAAATATTTTTACTTCAGCTCCTGGTGTTATGTGTGTCAGAGAGCTTCACTATCACACTGCAATGGGACGAACTTGAAAAACGTGCAGAATGTCTTACTGACACTCCCCGTTAAGGTGACATACCTCTACCTGCGTTTATGTGCAGCCCATGCCCTCACCGCCTTCTCTGCCCCATTAAACAGCCTTCGAAACAAAGCTTCACCTGCTCCTCTCCAAAACACATCAAGCCCAGTGAGGTCATCATGAGGACATGCTACAAACACTAGAGGCTTAAATAGATTTGGTCTGCTATTGAGTATATAATGCCGTATAGCTATCCTAATGCAGTCATAGTAATTACAACCTTTTTATGTTAGCTCTCCGTACTCATTGATTGGCGTTTACTTATTTTCAAACTTGTCTAACACAAAACACATTTGTCCCACGCATTAATATATAATACTATGTCAGTTACTCGATCCCAGCTTTGATATTTTCACTTTTGCCGCCTTGGAAAAAGTTATCTCAGCACCACAAGGTGAATGTTTTTACTTCCAAGGAGCTGATATTCCAGCAAAGTTGCTGTGTTACCTGCCTAGCCAGCTATGGGGACATAAAACTTGTTTTGACGGGATGTGGATGGGTTTGCTCTCCACCTTAATGTGAATCAGTATTCAGGGATCCGGGATTCCCTCGGTACTCATATGAAAATAATCTAATTTTGTATTTGAAGATTTCTTGCGTAGTTCAAATACATTTATATTGCACTTAAAACACATCATGGCTATTGTTTAGGTGCCCATTTCAATGTGCAGTGAGCTCTGCCCCCAGGCATAGAAGGCCATCCGGAAAGGAGAACTCTCTGCTGTTTTGACCTGTGTCCCATGGTCTGCAGGAGAGATAAGCAATAAAACTGGTAAAAGGGCATACAGTGTAAACCTTATGCTTCCAAATGCAGACATCCTGCCTTCAAAATACAGTTGATTTAAAGTCATATCTACAGTTTGCCCACTGGTTGTTTAATTTCCTTCCTCTTCTTTTCTCTCTCGACGCTTTTTTCATTACTAGCTTTCCATTCCCTGTGAGCGTTTGTCCCTTAGAGTTCTGGTCTAATACTAAACGAACTGCCTGCATCCCTCGCCAACAGGGACTTTCTCGCCTTTAATGAGGAACATTAGGAAATTTACCCTCACAACCAGCAGGTGTGCCGGTTGCCACTGTTGACCAGCCAGCTGTCTTGTGGTGTCCTTCACTACGTCCACCACCACCTGTTGTGAGAAGAACTGACACAAAACTATAAGTAATTTTTTAACAACACCTAGTAGTGTGCCAAGCTGTACTTGTTTCTAGTTAGATTTCACTTGGAATCCCCAGTCAGTTATTCTTTTCCCTTAAATCGACAAAAATATAAACACAGCTAATGTTCCACATGTGGTAATAATTGTGCATGTCATTTTTTTATGAAACTGCCAATTTCTTAATTTAGGTTGCGGGCCAACAATCAGAGCTGAGCTTTGCTCTGACTCACTACTCACAATCTCGCTTTCCTGTGCTCACTGGGTTCATTGTCGTCCATAGACTGGGTTGTCGGTTCCACGCACGCCAAGCTTTCGGGATCAGCTTTGTGCTTTGTGTTTCCTGTCTCAAAGTTAGACCATCGTAGTCTGAGCAAGCTTTTCGCTTCAGCTCGGCTGGTGTGAAGCCTTGATTAGATGGTTTTGGTCAAGCCAACAGAGAGCAGGTCTGGCCTTCTTACATTTATACAGGTTATAAAATCTTCTGTTTTTTGAATTTTTAAGTCTTTGTAGTTTACCTCTGTCTCATAACCTTTTATTTTTATCCAGATTGTCATCCTGTACCATATGGCTATCCCCAGTCCCCCTGTCGCCTCGGCCAAAATCTGGGTTTTCAAGGGTCCAAAGGTAACCTTGGAGGTGCCATGGTTTCTGTGGTTGGGCTTCTGTCTAATTTTGGGCTCATTGGACTGCTGCCTGCATCCGTCTCATATAGCCCTTTTTTGCCAGGAAAAAAACTTCTGATACTTTTCAATGCGGTAACTCATCACTTTCAGCACTGTTGATTTTCCGTGCTGTTGGGTGGAGTTTGTGCTGTTACCTAGCTCTCCTGGGAACATACATGTTGCTGTGGAAATTTTTGCCACCTGGCTTCTAGCCTATGGTTTACTTTTTGTGTATTTTTGCTCAAAAGTGTCTTCATCATCTTTTGAGGTGAGAGGAAATTACCAGGGAAAACACATGATGGCCGTCAGCAAAAATAAATTAACAAAACTATGGACTATATTCATTATATTTCTTTTTGCCGTCTCAGTCTATATCTTTATTTTGTATTTATGCGCCCAGTCATAATGCTATGGGCATGAGTAAATAGGTTTTTCAAATGTTCAAATAACTAATCGTTCATGTACCAGTTTTATAAAGTTATAAGTGAGTTGTGTTGTTAAAAATAGTGGGACCACATCTTTTTGTTTGTTAATAAAGTCGTATATCACTTATTGTTCACGCACTTTCACGCATTTGTGGTTTGTAACAACCTATCCAACTGAGCATCGAATGTCCGTCTTGACTTGTGTTTATTTGTATTGTTGTTGTGACCTATTTAACCAATCAAGGGATTGTGGGGTCGGGTGTGAAAGTTTGACCTAGTAGCGGCGGTGCGCGAGAGTGACAGAGATGCCACAGCCGTACATCAACCGTGTGTGTTGACGCTGCTCGTATCGGAGTCATAAGGCTTTCATCGTGGTGGAATGCCGAGTTGCCATTCTGTGTTAAGGACTTTGAAACATCCGAAGTAAATATTTCTTTTTGAAAGATGTATTGAACTTGTTTTCGTCGCTTGCCGTATGTCACAATGAGATGCTAATCGCGGATCGCATTTAGCTTGCTAGCCGTGTCGCACATGTATAATATAGTAGCTGTCTACGTTGCTAAGTCTTTTCATGTGTGACTGATGCTGTTAGTCGTTTAAATGAGAGCGATTATAAAAGCAAGACTAAGATATTTTATATGCCTCGCTAACGTGTAGTTAGGACCAGGCGGACTATCCTGGACTTTTTTTTCCCCCCCTCGCTACCGTGCCGGAGAGCCTAGAAGTATCCAGGAGGTTCCATCTTGCTTGGATTTGTGTCGGGACCGAAGCCGTTGCCGGGTACGCCCTCGTCGCCCTCACGAAGATCCCTAAAGGTACCCGCGACAACATAACCAGGTGCTGACCCTGACTGACTGCTGGGTTTGTGAGTACTCCAATTGCACGTGCTTGTTCATTTTTATTGTTTTGTCTGCTTGCTTTGCAAGCGAAGCAAGCGAAGGGTCATAAAGTTTCTGACCACACCGCCCCCACGTCGAACAGGCCTCACGTTTGTTTATTTATTTACAGGACTGTGAATTGCGTTGGCCGCTTGAGTGTGTGTGTGTGAGCTGAGGACTATTGTTTCAAAGTTAATTTGATTTATTTAAGTGTTTTGACGAGACCTAATTGAAGTAATTATTTGTACTCTTATTTTGTTATTTGAAGTTGAAATATTACTTTTTGATATAATTTATATTTTTAGGTTAAGACTCCTGTGTGTGTTATTTCTTTCGTGTAAGGATTTTCCCCTGTTTATTAAATTGACACAGAGAAACGTGTTTCAACCACTGGATTGATAACAATTCTTAGTCGATTAAAGGCCAAAGGGTTTTGTTTGCTAAGTGAGGCACCAATCCCCAATATTTTATCAATCCAGGTAGTACGGAAGCAATAAATTAAAGAACCCAGGGCCCCGCCCATAGCTACTACAATACCCCTGTGTTAAATGTTGTTTAACCTATTAGCTACATGGGTCGGGTGCTTTAATTTAACTTTGTGTTTGTTGTAAATATAAATTGAAATACCACTATTTAATACACTGCTTCCGTTTATATGCAGAATGCCATTTATAGATATTTAATTTCATAGTTTTAGCATTTCCAGAATTAAGGAACGCCGATCTATTGACGTAGTAGTCTGCCCTCTTTACCGACCCCTATTTTAACCGTCTTGTCAGTGTGAAAAACGTTTACCAGTTTCAATCTAATGTTGGTGTATATGGACCTTAATAATACATTGTATAAAAATATTTTTTAGTGGAATTACTTGATGGTATAAAAATTAAACTCACTTTGCACCTCACAATGTGACGTACCCTTAAGAAGTTTTGTTGAAATTGTTCTTTATTTAAATTAAACATCAACTGAATTAAGTTTCTTGTAAACGATAATAATGGGACAGTCTAAATTTTAATTAGAAGAAATGCGAAGCAATTTGTTCAGTCCTCTACTTACCCTTGTAGGATCGCATGTGCTCCCTGTGGGCAGCAAATATAAAACAAGCTGAAAAACCTGTAGTAATATGTACACATCTGTGAAAATAAAAATACAAATGGTCTGTCTTATTGTATTATGTGTTTTGAGTTCAAAACAACTTTAATATCATCAGTTTTGCACCTGCTAAAAATCTAGTTATCCAGTTTTAACGATGGATAAAGAGCATGCAGCATGGTGCTGTGGGTTGGTTAGCACTGCTGGAATCACCGCCTGCATGACATTAGAAGGTCTGGCTCAATTCCACCTTTGTTCCAGGCATCTTGCTGTGTGGAGTTTGGAAATAGTAGATATCTACGTAGTCTTTTTCTTTGTTTTTTTGTTCAACTTCTGGTTCTCTACTTGTACAGTTTTTTTTTTTTTTATTGTTCCTGGACAAGTTATTTGTAAATGTTAAATACCAGTGTTCAGCAGGTGAGTTATCATGTTTGTTTATTTCCCAGATTTAACCAGGAACAGTTAACATTGTAAAAATATTTTTGTACTAAGAGCATGTTGTGTGGTTGTTAACCTGCTGCTCACAGCTAGAATAGCTATCTAATAATCTGGGTTCCATTCCCACCTTGGCTGAGCCTCTTGCTGTGTGGAGTGCATATTGAAGACATCAGTTACTTTTTTAGGTAGTTGGTCACTTAAATCACCCTGCAGGTTGTGAATGGTTGTCTCTTCTTCTCTGTTGGCCTTCCAACACGCTGGTGACTGTATGGGGGTGACCCTGATCTACTGCCTTGTCAGTGGGATAGCTCCAACCCCCCCCCCCCCCCCCCCCCCCTCCCCCCCCCCCCCCCCCCCCCCCCCCCCCCACCCCCCCCCCCTCCCCCCCCCCCCCCTCCCCCCCCCCCCCCCCCCCCCCCCCCCCCCACCACCCCCCCCCCCCCCCCCCCCCCCCCACACACACACAACACACACATGAAAAGTGACTAGGGGGAATTGATAAGCTACTTTAATTTCACCAAACCTATAAAAGATAAATTTAGTCAATTCGGAAAATAACAAATTAGTTCAGCTTGTAATGGAGTACTGTTACTTAACAAGCTGATTACATAAAATGGTTGGCTCTGTAACAAGGGAGGACTGTTCTCCGAGCCCAGTCCATGCGTTGAGGTGAGCCCCAACTATATCTAGCGGTATCCTCTTTAACTCACGCACTATGATCAGGTTCTTCCCCACCAAGAGGGGGTGCATTCCATGTCCCAAAGCCAGTCTCGATAGCTGGTAATCGGCCGCCATGGCCTCCACCCTTGGCCACGCCCGACACACACTGCACCAACCCCTAGACCACCTCCTGCAGTGGTGGGCCTACAGGAGGACTGGCCATGTAAGCCTTCGGGCTGTGCCTTGCAGGCACCACAGACTAAGGCCCGGCCACCAGAAGGCCCTCCTTCGAGCCCCTCCCGGGTCCAGGGTGGGGCCCCGGTAACCCTATGCGGTGCAGGGTGAACTGTTCCTGTTGTTGTAGACCTAGGGTCTTCTTGAGCCGCTCGTTGTGGATCCTCCCCCAAGGACCAACTTTGCCATGGGAGACCCTACCAGGGGGGACAAGCCCTGGACACATCGCTCCAGGGATAACTGGACACACAAACCCCTCCTACACGACGAAAAAGTGGCGATTCACGGCGAGGTACTTCTTTCTGTTGGAAAATAATAAATTTGACGGTATAAAATTAAGGTTACTACCAATTCGTGTCACTCATTTAAAAATATTTACTTCCAAAATTATACACAGAAAAAATTATGATTTTAGATTAGGACAGGTTATCCTATTGTACCCAAAATTAAAAAATTGCTATGATTACTGTTTTTTCTTCCTAGGCCATTTGTCACTTTTTTTTCCCTTGTATGGCCACTAGTATTAACCCACTATTTAAATTTCAGTTAATCAATTTATTAAACTAACAAAGTGATACTAAGCCACACTAGTTGCATAACACCTTAGTAATTACACCAAAATTAAGTTGTAATAGCTTATTATTTCCTCTTATTTCCACATTGTTTCCCACTCTCGCATATTAGACTTTTTAGTTTAAATATAAACAATCCCTCTGGGAGCTACAGAGGGACCCAGGGTTTTATTGCTAACATAGAAATTATGTTAACGGGACATAAAGACTTCCGGATACGGGAAATCCTTTGACGGAAAAAATAAAATAATAAAAACGCTTTGTCTGAATAACCTATTTAAACCAGTGAAAAACTTGGCTTATGCACACACACAGTCCACATGAATCAGGCAAGTGATGGCCACCGAGGTCGTCTAATTGGTGGTACTGGGCTGTTATTTATTTCAACTGAATTCAGCTGTTGTCTTAGCTATGTGCCTAGACTGTTCTGAATCAAAGGACTAGTTCACAGGTGCTGGTCCTGTGCCTTCATTTGTAAAAAGTACGCTGCGTGTGCACTCATACCTGCATTCTCAATGGATGGAGATTTTATCATCGGGGGATCTTTTCCCGCTTATGCCTCGTGGACACCATTTACAATAATACATGAGCATGCCTGAGTCTGTTGATGATGAAATGCAAAAGGAGGTCAGTTAAAAAGGAGATGTGGTGATTAAAAGCATTATTTTGACACGTATATTTCTGCTTGTGTTATGCCAAAACAAACCAAAAAAATTCTGCAAAAATTCTGATTTAAATTTTAGTTTTTAAAGTATTACGTTTTGCTGTGTTTTCACAATATGATTATAATGTATTCGCACCGTTTTATAAATAAACCAAGAAAAGGCAATTAACAACAATTATAGTTTATTTTGTTTTTTCTATTATTTAGCACTATTTCTTTACCAATATTGTGGTACTAGATTTACCTGGGTCAGGGTAACCGTTCAATACCCATTTGATAACAGATCAATTCAGTCATTCTGACTGGGTATCTTTGTATCTAAAACGTGGGCACAATTGTTTTGCGCATTGACACCGTGCGGCTGCATTTCATGTGCAATGGTCTTGCAATAGAGCGGTAACAACGCACAGCGTGCTGCAGGAATCCAGGTTGGGTATCAGATTTATGATCTAAGTGCCTTTCAGTGCCTGTGGCCAGTGCATGTGGCATTCCGTTTTGAATCGCTTTGACCTGTGTCTTCCACGTTAACAATGCTCTCAATCTGGTGGTGGTAGCTGTGTTGGTGACTTGACTCTACGACATCATCACCATTCACGACTTATCAGTTCCTTTAACATCCTCAGTAAGTATTTTGCATACGCCACCTGTTCATTTTAAAATAGCCTATGCATGATTTTTGATATGCAGTTGTTTAAGTTGTGACACCCATTTCATTCTTTTGCTTTAGGGAGCCACTTTGCCCACATGTGCATGTTGTCCTTGATAAGAGAAGTACCAAAAATTTTTTCAGAACAATCCCCAGTGACCAGTTCCAAGCTGAAGCACTAGCCACGCTGATTAAACCACTTCTTTGGTGGCCTGGATAGTTGCTGTCAGGTCAGATTTAGATTATGAACTACTGATGCACTTTTTCGAAAGCAGCACAGAGAGAGGGGCTCTGTGTGGATTCCTCTGTTCTTTATTATTGACCCACCACAGCAGGATCCGAGAGAGTAGAGATGTTACTAGCAGTTTCTATTACACATACTGTGTGAAATTAGCTTTCTCTTTCTTTTTGTTTTTTTTTAAATTAACCTTTCATGATGTCATGACGACAGTTAAAAAATGTTCAAAAAATTATATCTTGTCTCTTAAGCGTCTTAAAGGCTGTGGTTTGTGGCATTTGCATCTTTGGAAAACATGAAAGATTCTTGTTGGAGGAGTATCACGTGAGCGTCCGCACTCGCCAGTGGATAGGCAGCGAGCCTGCTAACCAACACAGAATTAACCAAGGTTCACTTTCTGTGCTCGGGCCATTGGATTGGGATTCCAACGTCCTGTAATCCCAGGGTTCAGAGGATTTCCTGCTGACTCTCTCTTTCTCTTGAAGTTGCTGCTTCCCCGTGTGTACAGAGTTCTGGGAGGAGGAACGCACTCAACTTGTACACTGAACAAAAGACGGTTTTCTGATGTTAGTTGCCACACTTCTTCTCTCAAAACCAAGTAATGGGCCAGATTATTTCATTTGATTTAATGAACTTTCTGAGGTCAATTCGGTACAAATCTTTTATATATATTTGTTATCCTGTACTTAGCACATTTGTCAGATTCATCAAAGAAAATGTCTGAATCTATTTTAACTGTCACTGCTTGAAAACATTCTAGTCTGCCTTTTTGTATTTTAGTTCCTGCTTGCAGACAGAAAAGTGTTGCTGGACAAAGACGCATACAGACATCTCCAAAGCCAGTACACTGGACACATCTGAGCTCAGACTTACTAACAGGTGTTACAGGGCTGTGTATGCAATAGCACACGCCTCCCTAATTGCAGTGGTCAGTACAGGAAAAAAAAAATGCCAAAGCACATGTGACAAACTAATGAAGATAGAAACCGAGACCGGTCAGGATTAAACTGATCGGTGTCTCACATCTCTTAATATCACGTGGATGAAAATTTATTATTAGTGTTACAATATTGTACCTTTTCTTTCTCTATTGCCCTTCTGTCTTATATTAATTTACGGTTTAACTCAGTTAAAGAAAGTAAATTTTTCCAGCATGGTTATGATGTATCATTTAATGCTAAGGGGATTCCTGTGGTTTATGAGCTGGTTAATGGGTTAAATTGGCAAAAAACGTGAAAGTTGGCATCACTAAACATCGTAACTGTTGGGTTATGATGCATCACTCCAGTTGGGCCAGGAGTTTGAATTAATAGGAACATAACCTTGATGGAGCCTCCACAAAAGTAATGAGTCCAAAGACCTCATTGAATGATTAAACTTTGGAGAATAGATTCAATTCCTTCTGCATGGCAATATCTAATGTTGCTGTTTCACTTTATGTTTAACAGGTGCCAGTGTCACGTGTTTGCGTGACAGTGTCCTCCAGGCACACGTAAAAGTGCTACAGAAAGGAAAAACCCACCTGCTGCTATGCTGCTATACTGGTCTGAGGGAGCAGATAAGTAATCCTCAGGAGGAAATAAAATTATGTTTATTCATATCTGAACCTGAATAAAACCCATTGTCAATTGTTTTTTTTGTTTCTTTTCATCAGATCTGTTGTTGTTTATCATGCTACAAGGACTTTGGCCTAATGCAAAGAGCGACAATTCGTTCCTACAGCCTGTAGAATTTCTTCTTTTCAAGAAACCTAGGCATCATCCTGGCTACAGTATCCGCTGTGGTTGCTTGTCTGGCAATCATCATAGTATCTTTGTTGTCACCGTACAACTCCATTGTCAGAGGCAACACAACTATGAGATGAGCTTCTGCGTCATCTCTTCTGATCTGGGTCTTATTTCAGTAACTTTTCATTGGAAGCAACTTGAGTGTCCTGCATGCTGCGTCACACTTCATTTGGTTCACTTTGTTCTCTGTATCTCCGTGTACTTGGGAAAACTATCATGGTTTTCATGGTTTTAAAATTACACTTCCAGGTCGTAATGTGAGCATGAACGGTTTGGGCTCCCACGCAGAGAATGACGTCATGGTTTTTCACATTTATCAGTTCTTTTAAATGTACGTTTGGCCTGGTACTTAGCCCTCCCTTTTCCTATGAAAAAATCTAACCACCATACCAAGGAGGAAGATCCTACTGGAATGTGTTTGGGTTCAGCTTTTGGCTTCTGGGCTTGTGCTTGGGTATATAGGCTTACTGGCTCATTTTGCTTTGTCTTAGCTGTCTTAGCACGTAAATACAGATAATTTACTGAAGCCAATCATTCACTTCAGCATGCTGCTATTCTGCGCAGTTGGATCACCCTTTATCCCAGATATGTCCGCGATCCTGGGAAAACTGCACTGTGGTTTGTGGCGATATTTGCCCATTCTTGGTTCAGCTTGGACCATAATGTGTATATTGCTCCAAACTGTCTTATTCATATTGTTTAAGCCCTAGAAAGAAACCAAGAAAATAATGAACAAAAATCAATCATAGCGATCAGAGTTTTTGAAATGGTTAATATTCCAACAGCACGTCCAAATTGTACCACATTCACGTGAACCTAACAACGATATTAATTTTCAGATTGTCCTTTAATGCACATATTTACATTTTTCTGTTAAGCTCTTTGTAATTTACAGCAATGTTGAATTTTTTTTCTTAGTGTCTTTAATTGTTTAACTAAATTAAATATTTCATTTGAGTTAGCACATCAATATAAAGTCACATTTCATGTAAACTAGATGTTAGAGTGTTGAATACAGCTGCCATATATTTCTATTTTTATAAAAAAAACCAAGCTAAAAAAAAATGCAAATTTTAAGTTTAGTGTCAATCCAAAGAATAAGCAGAAAGAAATGTAATTTTTTCTCCGGCTTTCACATCATTCCTGCAATGCTCTTTCTACAAGCACTCAGATAACATTGGTATTTGGATGGTGAACAGCATCATCCCATAACCTCAGGGATTTAGAACCAGCATTGCCAAATAATGTCTTTTGGCCCACCCGGGAGCAAATTACAGTCGCCAGACATACCGCACAGAGAAAAACAAAACCTAAGGTCACACATTAAATGGGACTAGATCCATTAACTTTCAAATCACTGTATTTGAAGATGAGCGGTTTCCCTATTAAATCTTCCATAAGCACGAAGGTTACCTCTCTGAAATTGTAGTAGTGTTTTTAGATAGGCTTCAATTTACACTACACATAACATTTCCATATAGCAAAAGAAGACAATGTGTGAAATCCTATCAGATTTGCAGCAGTGCATTGTACATGTAATCTTAATACTCAGTTCTGACAAAAGTCAAAAATATTTACTTGAGAAACGTTAAAGTGATGAATGTGACATGTTGATGGATGGCCTCGACCCAGATTCACCAACAGCCATCACAGTTCACTCCGATGGGAGAATTTTGTCCGGGTTAACAACTAGGGTCCAAAGACATTTAAAAGCTGAAAATACCAAATGCACTGTCATGGGACACTGGGACACATGAGTCATAGATTGATTACCCAAACTGATTCCAGGGTAAGCCAGCTCTGAGTGCTGTCCTTCTTTCTCTGCGCAAAAAGCCTAGTCCATAGGTCCCTGTGTGTTGGTAGGAGTGAGGCTGAGAATAATGAAGCACCCATCCATTGAGACTGCCCGGGAGAGAGTGATACCCTGCAGTTACATTTCACAGATGAAGCCTCAGATACCAGCCCAAGCCCTGTAAGCCTAGTTCTTTGACTTCCGAGTATAAAGTCATGAGCAATGAGTGAGCTGGAACAAGCTCA
>JACBYM010000518.1:19998-31052 GCA_013435755.1 Amphilophus citrinellus
TTCGAATCGGAGGAGCCATTGAGTGCCAGAAACCATGCATCTTCTATCCCACAAATGAGCTGGGCATCGTCTCACCTTTGGTGATAGTTGAAGTTGGCTTTGTGAGTTTGCATTTTGAAAATGACGATTAGTTTACTGACTGGGGTCCTCGAGTTGGTCCCTGGTCACTGGCTGCCCCCCTCCAGTGACCTTCCTCACGTTTCCCGCCGACCTTTGTTTAGCCAGCCGATGGCTCTGTGCCTGCTGACAACAGAACACAAAACATGTTAGGCACGTAAACATTGTTTCGTTTGTATGCAGTCTGCATCGGCCCCGGGGTTTCGCGTGTGCTAGTGAACTGCGCCTTGGCGGGTAAGATCAAGCAGGTACAAGCGTTGTGGTCAGATGGTCGGATGAGTTGGGCAAGATGCTGGGTCAGCGAGGACCCTGTGCCGTTATTTCTCTAATAGCATCTTTTTTGAGTGTGTGGCCTTGGTCAGTCGTTGGTGTTAGTCGTGTCCTATGGTCAAAGTGTCCCACAGTCACTGCCTTGGACCTAGTAAGTGAAACCAGTCTGTTGTGTCGTTCTGCTTCTTCACTCGTGGACTTAGTATTTGTTTCTAGTAGGAAATCTCACTAAATTTGGATGTCTTTGAGATAAGGGTTTCAAGTCACGTCTCACGTAATCGTTTTTTCCTCCCTCTCATTTAACCCTTGAGACAGTGTATGGAGAAAAGTACCCTGAAACATTTTACATCAGAGTTGGAAACCAGTAACCAACGTGTGACTCGTCAAAAAAGAACAGCTGCTTTAAACCATACTCTGTACAAGAACTGTTGTGGACATCTCTTTATCAGATTGTTTTGTCAGTATTAGTTTAACTCTTGAAAAAGCTCATACTGTTTTTGGCCACGAATGTGAGAGCGGAAGGAATCTCTGAAGCTCATCAACATTTAGATACGTCTTTGGTTAACACTTCTCGAAATTCCAGATTTTGTTACTTTGAGGACAACCTCTAATACCTCGACTCAGTGAAACCATTCTTGTAAACCTTCATCAATTTTGTTTACACGGTGCCATAAGAAATTTCAGAACTAGTGTCACAGGCTGTCCCACATGTAGTTTAAACTCTCCTGCGTGGGAGAAACTTGTCACATCACTAGACTCAATACCTGTTTTCTCAGGGTGGAAATGACTAATCGTACCCAAAGTAGGATCAACAGTTCCTGCAGTTTTGTGCTGGGTGTTGGGGCACTCAGCGATACACCAGTGTCCTGTCAGAAGAAGGGAGACCTGGATAGAACATAGCTGGGTCTCCATTGGAGATGAGCGGCATCCTCGACCCAGTCACGTGGCACTTGTAGCTGCAGCAGGTCTGTGATGAGTCATCTAGAAGGAGCAGCTGGCCATGCCGTCATCCTCGAGAGAACCTTAACTGTCACCTCTCAACAGATCGACATGAGTTCATACAGTCTATATCACTTACTCTTCAATGTTGTTGCCAGGTTACCATCATCGATAGACCTGATGACAGCTGGTAGCTGGCCGTGCTCAGACTCGAAAGCTGTCTCTGGATCTTTTATACTAGCGTCCGTCGTGTAATTCGTAGACATGACGTTTAAAAGTGGTAGAACTCTCGGAGGAACTCCGTCCCGGAGCCTTCCCCGAATGTCTGGACACCTCAAACACTGTACTAGCACTCTTCACTGGGCAGGTTGTTTCACTCCAGACGCATCCCGGACGAGCCCCCATTGTTACCAGGCGCCAGCCGAGGGGAAGCTGGGCGGTAGCAACCGGCACAACAGCGAGGTCAGCTGTGTTGCCGCGGGGGAGAAATAATAGCAGTGACTGTGGAAAGACGAGAGGAGACGAGGACAACAGGCACCGCTCGTTTAAATTCTGACAATAAAAAAAAAACCAAACTCATTTCTTTACAATAAACATCAAATGATATAAAACAACTCCAATAAGTATTAGTAAGAAACAAAACTACAGTAGACAATAACTTGTTCGAAAGTGCAAATAATATGATACATAACGCCAAATAAGGCACATTTCACAGGGACAGGAATAACTGTAACAAAATAATGTAAACAACCAGTGTACATAGCTTACTTCGATTTACTGTATATAGCTTAACCCAATCATGAAGGCTGCTTCAGACAGCTTTCGAGCTTTAAAAACCTCAATTCCGTCTAACACAACCCACGCACACACCCCAAACACAACCCCCAAGAGCTTTGGCCCCAGAACCGAAGTATGCCTTCATGGCGGTAACACACTGAAAAGACTTACAGGCGGTCGGACTTCGCCCTAAATCAGAGAGAATCAGACACAATATAATCCAACTGACCTCATTTATTAAAAGCACTCGTAAATCACAACGCCGTGTATAATCCCTACAGCAACTTCTTTAACTACTGCTCCATCTACCCCGAGCAATGCGGAACTTCGATAGAATGAAGCCACTGCCTTACTGCAAATACAACTCTGTCCCCACACTAAAACACACGTAAACTATCCCATCTATCAACGTTTGTACATAAATCCATCACACAATGAAGAGAACTTTAGACAAGGTTTGGATCCTAAAAGAACTTGACGCTTACAGTGGAAAAGACGGAGAGGAGACGATGACAACAGCCACCAGCTCGTTTAAAAATTCTGACCCTGCCGCAGAGTACGGCACTCTAGTCTCCACAGTAACGCATAGCAACCCCATATTGGTGACATACATTTGGTGGCCTCTGACTTAAGAAATACACATTAGTATATTTAAAAAATAGAGGGGGGGGTCTCTGTTTTAACACAAAATTTGTTTCAATCCGTTACAGGGACATATCGGAAACCTGACAGATCCGTAAATACTCTGAGCAAAGCAGGAAAAAAATTGCTATTTGAGCTTTTATTTTCTTCTTTTTCAAAATGTTTCTTGGAAAAATAGTGTTGTGTACATCTATATTATTGCATGTATAATTTACATATGTTTATGTTTTATAATTGTAAGACATGGGCAACACCACAAACAAAATGGCGTGAGTCTTTTATCAAGCATAATGACCATGTCATTCCAGGCTGTATGCTTACTTTATCAGGTGGCCCAATGGTACTAACTACCCAGCTAAATATTACAGCAGCACATCAAGTGCAAAGTTTGATGTGTTTTATTGGTCGAAAACATTAAATACTGGTCAAAAATGCATTTATGTAGGTTGACTGGCAACAGAACTGGTTCTTTAATTAAATAATGTTCTGACATGAAAGAACCTTCACAAATAATGTAATGAACAAATTATTCACTTTTTAATATTAACCTTAAATAAAAACAGCTATTAAAATATGCCTATTCAGTTTTGAAATTCTAATAAATCTAATAAATAAAAACAATGATAACCAACAGAATAAAAAGAGTGATACCTCTGACATTTAATAGACAAGCTGTGTGCCTCACTGACAACACAGTGTGCTGTTGCACTTTACAGCCCTGCATTTAATAACTGGCCAAACAGGTGCCGGAGCACACAAAAGGTTAATAAACATTGGCCTAGGCAAAAGAGACAAAATGTTTTTCCGTCTCTCATTTGCAGCCACAAATTGCTTGCAAATTGACTTCTTGTGCAGTAAATATTGGACGAGTGACATCCCCGGATTAAGATGACTGAAAAAGATTTGGCTTATATATGAAAGTAAACTGACAACAAGACGTTATAAACACCCATATTCACGACAACATTCCCAACAGACCGTTTTACCTCATTCAAAGAGTTTCTGATTCTGATTCCACAGCCTCAGACTGAGGAAAACATGTCACAAGGCATGACATTCACAGCAGTATAGGTTGCAAATAAAGTTAAGGAAAGCTTCTACATTGTTCAGAGGTTGCTCAGCAGAGGATGATGTGTTTGCTAAGCTTTATAACGATATTGGTCACTGCAGAAAGATTAAAGAACACAATTTTAAAAGAGAACAAATACTATATTATGTGCACCTAAACACACGTCCTATTTATACATCTTCTACCTGCAAGACACGATTAGTGTCAGTCATGCTGTTGTTGTGTCTGACGTTGAGAGGACTGATTTGGGGGGTGGGTATATGCGTTGTCATGTTCACTTGCTTACAAAAAGGCTCTCCATCTACACAAAATGCCCACATCTGCAGTTCATCTATACAGAGGAGGAGGGGGTATGTCACTATTTAAATGTACACACAGTAGCCAACTCATGTCTGGTGTATGAAAATACACATTTTAAAATATAACTTCACAGTGTTCCCTTGGCACACTTTTGCTACATTGTGGGCTTTTAATCTGACTTAATATTTTCATTGCAGGAATTGTTATGGATATTGAATGAACTACTGAGAATTAACCAAACTGAGTGTACTCTACATATTTGAGTATCCAGAACAGCTGCATCTATGTCTTGGTTCTCCTGGCTCTTCATTGTGTGGTCCAGGTCTTCCCCATCTCTGCTACTCGTGTGGCTTGTGGGAAGAGAACTGGGACTCCGGGATGGACTCCTCTGTGTTCAGATGTTGACATGTTCTCATTGGGGTAGACTGAGTAATCAGGATGTATTCCAAGATGGAGATGTAATCATCGGTGGTCTGTTTTTCTCTTCATTATCAACCTCCAGCTACAGAACATGATTTCACTCAGCTGCCAAACTACAAGCCATGCACTGGGTAAAAACTCTAAGCTTTAGTTTGTGTAGTTTGTAGTTTGTGGAGGATTACAGGAGTGATTGCCATGTTTTACCACTTGATTTGTATTTGTAGCTTCACAGAAACCTATTAAACTAAATTTTACTTATTCTTTCTCAATGTATCTCCCTCCTGTCAGTCTAGAATATTTTGAACTGCAGTACATATATGCTATGGTGTTTGCACTGGAGGAAATCAATCATAATGCAATGCTGCTACCAGGAGTAAAGCTGGGCTATCGTATTTTTGACAGCTGTGGGCACCCACCATGGGCTCTCCAGTCAGCACTGTCACTAGTTGGTGGAGACGACACCAAGTGCAATTTTACAAACACTCCCAATTCTGCTGGAACATAGAGAAAATCACTGACAGAAGGGGTAACTCATTATCTATCTATATCTATCTATCTATCTATCTATCTATCTATCTATCTATCTATCTATCTATCTATCTATCTATCTATCTATCTATCTATCTATCTATCTATCTATCTATCTATCTATCTATCTATCTATCTATCTATCTATCTACTCAGCAATCATTTATTGCTGTTTTCAGGTGGTCAAACTGTCCCTGTGATTATTGGTGGTGCTTCATCCATAAGCCAGATAGTCTCCAGAATGCTGAAGCCACTCTCTGTACCTTTTGTGAGTTTTACTTTAAATACAACATAAAATCTGTACTGTACTGTACTGTAGCATATATTTTTAACAAACCAATGTTTGTCCTTTTTTTATGACAGTGGAAAAACTGAAAATGATCTCAAAAATCTTTATTAGATGGAGTTTATTTTGTGTGTGTCTTTCAGATCAGCTATCTAGCCACCTGTCCTTGTCTGAGTGACAGGCTCGAGTATGCAAATTTCTTCAGAACCATCCCCAGTGATATTTACCAAGCACGTACTGTTGCTCAGCTTGCTATACGCTTCAACTGGACTTGGGTTGGGGCAGTTGTAGCAAACAATAATTATGGCCACACTGCAATAAAGGTATCTGCATTTTTTTAAAAATTTTAATCACTTGGACTTTTAATTGTATCTGCAAAATATATAGCCATAAGTACACTATATAAATATATTTGCAGTGTAATCATGTAATGGGCATCTTTTACCTGTACATGTCAGGTATTTCAGGAGGAGATTCAGGGAGCAGGGGTGTGCCTGGCATTTGTAGAGACTCTCCAAAGGGAAAATATTATTAGTGATGCCAGACGAGCAGCCCTCACAATACAAGCCTCAACTGCAAGGGTGATTTTGATATTCACCTGGTATACAGATGTGAGGGAACTGTTCCTGCAACTTGGCAAACTGAATGTGAGATGCTCTAATAAAATTGCTCATTGCATATAATGAAAAAAAAAAAAAAAACTTTCAAAGTAATTCTTTTTTTTTGCCTTCTAGGTGACTGATAGACAGTTTCTAGCCAGTGAGGCTTGGAGCACCAGTGGGGATCTGCTCCAAAATCCAGTAACAAGCAAAGTGGCAAAAGGTGTTCTTGGTGTTGCAATCAGAAGTTCAGCTATACCTGATTTGAAAGCTACCTCAGAAGTTTACACCCAATTTATCGTCCAGATGATGAGTTCTTAAGAAAATTCTGGGAAGCAGAGTTTGGATGTAGTCAAAGGACCAAACATCTTCATTTATATTCCTCCTCATCCCTCAGATCTCCTATGTCCACACTAAAGACTAGACATATATCAAATATTTTTACTTCAGCTCCTGGTGTTATGTGTGTTCAGAGAGCTTCACTATCACACTGCAATGGGACAGAATCTCTGAAAAAAGTGCAGAATGTCTTTACTGACACCTCCCAGCTAAGGTTGACATACAACAGTCTACCTTGCTGTTTATGCTGCAGCCCATGCCCTTCACAGCCTTCTCTGCCCCATTAAAGACAGCCCTTCTGAAAACAACAGCTTCACCTGCTCCTCTCCAAAACACATCAAGCCCAGTGAGGTAATCATGAGGGAAATGCTACAAACACTAGAGGCTAAACAGATCTTGGTCTGACTCATGAGTATATAATGCCGTATTATGCAATCCATAATGAAGTAATTACAACATTTTTATGTTAGCTCTCAGTACTCAGTGATTGGAGTGTACTTATCTTCAAACTCTGTCTAACACAAAAAACACATTTGTCACAAGCATTAATATATAAATACTATGTCAGTTACTCGATTCACAGCTTTGATCATTTTACAGCTTTTGCAGCACTTGGAAAAAGTGAACTTCAGCACACCACAAGGTGAAATGTTTTACTTCCAAGGAGCTGATATTCCAGCAAAGTATGATCTTGTTAACTGGCAGAGCACAGCTGATGGGACACTAAAACTTGTTTTGATCGGTCATGTGGATGGGTTTGCTCTCCACCTTAATGAATCAGCTATTCAGTGGATCACGGGATCCAATCAGGTACTCAATATGAAAATAATCTAAATTTTGTATTTGAAGATTTCTTGCTGTTAGTTCAAATACATTTATATTGCACTTAAAAATACATCATGGCTTATTGTTTAGGTGCCCATTTCAATGTGCAGTGAGCTCTGCCCCCCAGGCACTAGAAAGGCCATCAGGAAAGGAGAACCTCTCTGCTGTTTTGACTGTGTCCCATGTGCTGCAGGAGAGATAAGCAATAAAACTGGTAAAGGCATTACAGTGTAAACCTTATGCCTTCCAAAATGCAGACATCCTGCCTTCAAATCCATTTGATTTAAAGTCATCTACAGTTTTGCCACTGGTGTTTAATTTTCCTTCCTCTTCTTTCTCTCTCGACGCTTTTTTCCTTACTAGGCTCCATTCACTGTGAGCGTTGTCCCTTAGAGTTCTGGTCTAATACTAAACGAACTGCCTGCATCCCTCGCCAACTGGACTTTCTCGCCTTTAATGAGACATTAGGAATTACCCTCACAACAGCAGCTGTGACCGGTGCCACTGTGACAGCAGCTGTCTTTGTGGTGTTCCTTCACTACCGTCACACACCTGTTGTGAGAAAGAAATGCACACAAAACTATAATGTACATTTTTTAACAACACCTCATTAGTGTGCAAGTGTACTTGTTTATAGTTAGATTTCACTTGACATCCCATGTCAGTTTATTCTTTTCCCTTAAATAGACAAAATATTAAAACAAGAGAATTGTTCCACATGTGGCTAATATTGTGCATGTCACTGTTTTTATGAAACTGCAATTTCTTAATTTCAGGTGCGGGCCAACAATTCAGAGCTGAGCTTCTTGCTTCTTGCATCACTCAAACTCTGCTTCCTGTGCTCACTGGTGTTCATTGGTCGTCCATCAGACTGGTCTTGTCGGTTCCAGCACGCAGCTTTCGGGATCAGCTTTGTGCTTTGTGTTTCCTGTCTCAAAGTTAAGACCATCGTAGTCCTGGCAGCTTTTCGCTCAGCTCGGCCTGGTGCTGAAGCCTTGATTAGATGGTTTGGTCCAAGCCAACAGAGAGGAAGCGTCTGCCTTCTTACATGTATACAGGTTATACAAATCTTCTGTTTTGAATTTTTAAGTCTTTGTAGTTTCACATCTGTCTAATAACATTTTATTTTTATCCAGATTGTCATCTGTACCATATGGCTATCCCTCAGTCCCCCTGTGCCTCGGCAAAATCTGGGTTTTCAAGGGTCAAAGGTCACCTTGGAGTGTGCCATGGTTTCTGTGGTTGGCTTCTGTCTAATTTTGGGCTACATTGGACTGCTGGCCTGCATCAGTCTCATATTAGCCTTTTTTGCCAGGAAACTTCCTGATAATTTTAATGAGGCTAAACTCATCACTTTCAGCATGTTGATTTTCTGTGCTGTTTGGGTGGCGTTTGTGCCTGCTTACCTTAGCTCTCCTGGGAAATACACTGTTGCTGTGGAAATTTTTGCCATCCTGGCTTCTAGCTATGGTTTACTTTTGTGTATTTTTGCTCCAAAGTGTTTCATCATTCTTTTGAGGCCTGAGAGGAATACCAGGAAACACATGATGGCCAGTCAGCAAAAATAAATTAACAAAATATGACTAATATTCATTATATTCCTCTTTTGCTGTATCATGTCTATATCTTTATTTTTGTATTTACCTTTGTGTTTTATTTTGTAAATAAATGGAAATACCACTATTTAATAAACTGCTTAGTTTATATGCAGAATGCCATTTATAGATATTTATTTCATAGTTTTAGCATTTCCAGAATTAAGAACGCAGATATATTGAAGTATGTAATGCCCTATTACAGACACCTATATTAAACAGTCTTGTCAGTGTGAAAAACGTTTACAGTTTCAATATAATGTTGGTGTATATGACCTTAATTAATACATTTGTAAAAATATTTTTTAGGGAACTACTTGATGGTATAAAAATTAAACTCTACTTTGACCTCACAATGTGAAGTACCCTAAGAAGGCTTTTGTTGTAAATTGTTGTTATTTAAATAAAACTCAACTGAATTCAGTTTCTTGTAAAAGATAATATATCGACAGTCTAAATTTTAAATAGAAGAAATGCGAAGCATTTGTTCAGTCCTATACCTTACACCTTGTAGGATCGCATGTGATCCCTGTGGGAAGGCAAAATATAAAACAAGCTGAAAAACCCTGTAGTAATATGTACACATTGTGAAAATAAAAAATACAAATGGTCTGTCTTATTGTAATTATGTGTTTGAGTTCAAACAACTTAATATCATCAGGTTTTGCACCTGCTAAAAATCTAGTTTATACCAGTTTTAACAGACTGGTAACAAGAGCAGCAGCATGGTGCTGTGGTGGTTAGCACTGCTGCCTCACAGCCTGAATGACATCTAGAAGGTCTGGGCTCAATTCCACCTTGGTCCAGGCCTCTTGCTGTGTGGAGTTTGAAATAGTAGATATCTAGTCTTTTTCTTTGTTTTTTTGTTCACCTTCTGGTTCTCTACTTGTACAGTTTTTTTTTTTTATTGTTCCATGGACAAATGTTATTTGTAAATGTTAATATACCAGTGTTCAGCAGGGCTGAGTTTTATCATGTTTGTTTATTTACCAGATTTAAACAGACACAGTTCAACATTGTAAAAAATATTTTTGTTACTAAGCAGCATGGTGGTGTGGTGGTTTAACACTGCTGCCTCACAGCTAGAGAATAGCTATCTAATAATCTGGGTTCAATTCCACCTTGGCCTGAGCCTCTTGCTGTGTGGAGTTTGCAATCTGAAGACATGCAGTACTTTAGGTTAGTTGGTACTCTAATCACCCTCAGGTGTGAATGGTTGTCTCTCTCTCTCTCTGTTGGCCTTCCAACACGCTGGTGATCTGTATGGGGTGTACCCTGCATCTTACTGCCTTGTCAGCTGGGATAGGCTCCAACCCCCCCCCCCCCCCCCCCCCCACACTGAAAGGATAGGGGAATTGATTAAGCTACTTTAATTTTTCACAAACTATAAAAGATAAATTTAGTCAATTAGAAAAATACAATTTAGTTCAGCTGGTAATGGAGTACTGCTACTTAACAAGCTGAGTTAAATAAATGGGTGGCTCTGGAACCAGGAGACTGGTTCCAGAGCCCAGGCCATGCGTTGAGGTGAGCCCAACTATATCTAGCTGGTATCTCTTAACCTCACGCACTAGCTCAGGTTCCTTCCCCACCAAAGAGGTGACATTCCATGTCCCAATAGCCAGTCTCGATAGCTAGGAATCGGTCCGCCAAGGCCTCCACCCTTGGCCACCGCCCGACACACACTGCACCCAACCCCCTAAGACACCTCCTGCAGGTGGTGGGCCTACAGGAGGACTGGCCCATGTAAGCTCTTCGGGCTGTGCCTGCCAGGCACCACAGACCTAATGCCCGGCCACCAGAGGCCCTCCTTCGAGCTCCCTCCCCTGGCTCCAGGGTGGGGCCCCGGTAACCCTATGCCGGGCAGGGTAAAATGTTCCCTCGTTGTTGTAGACATAGGGGTCTTCTGAGCCGCTCTTTGTCTGGATCCTCACCCAGGACCAATTTGCCATGGGAGACCCTACCAGGGGGACAAGCCCCTGGACAACATAGCTCCAGGGATCACTGGGACACACAAACCCCTCCACCACGAAAAAGTGGCGATTCACGGAGAGGTACTTCTTTCTGTTGGAATAATAAATTTGAGGTATAAAATTAGGTTACTACCAAATTAGTGTCACTCATTTAAAAATATTTACTTCCAAATACTACACAGAAATTATGATTTTAGATTAGACAGGTTATCATATTGTTACCAAAATTACAAAAATTGCTATGATTACTGTTTTTTTCTTCATAGGCATTGTCACTTTTGTTTCCCTTGTATGGCCACTAGTTATTACACCACTATTTAAATTTCAGTCTAATATTTCTTAAACTAACAAAGTTGATACTAAGCCACTAGTTGA
>JACBYM010000519.1:0-10061 GCA_013435755.1 Amphilophus citrinellus
GAGGACCTGGCCTCAGTAATTAGAGGTGCTGATTCTCATGCCAGCCGCTTCACACTCGGCTGCGAACCGTTCCACTGCGAGCTGGAGGCCCCCCCGATGAGCCAACAGACCCGCATATCTGCAAAAAGCAGAGATGTAGACTTGCGGCACCACGTGAAGTAAGCTTCCGCCACTGGCTACGCTAGAATTGTCCATAAAAATTATGAAAATAATCGGGACAAATGGGCAGCCCTGATCGGAGTCCAACACCCACCAGGAAACGAATCCGACCTTATTACCGGGCTATACGGTGACCAAGCCTCACTGTGGTTGTACAAGTACTGAATGGCCCGCAACAATGGCCAGACACCCAATACTCCGCAGAAACCCCTCCCAAGGACACCCGAGGGAACGGTCGAATCCTTCTCCAGTCCACAGGCTTGTCACCGAATGACAATGTAGACTGGTTTGGGCAACCTCCACGCCCCACTCGGGGGGGGGGAATCTCCTTGAGAGGATTAAAGAGGTGGTCCTAGCGTTCACGGACCAGGACGAAAACCGCATGTTCTCCTGAATCCGAGGTTCGAACTAACGGACGCACCCTCCTTTCCAGCACCCCTGGCATAGGTAGACCTTACCGGGGAGGCTAGTAGTGTGATCCCCCGAAGGTGGAGCACACCTCCGGTCTCCCTTCTTAAAAGATGGGGGACCACCACCCCCGGTCTTGCCAATCAATGGCATTTCACTCCCCCAGATCTCCACGCGATGTTGCAGAGGCGTGTCACCAGACAGCCCTACCAATCCAGATCCTTCCGGAACTAGGGCTGAATTCCGTCCACCCCAGGGGCTCTGCCACCACGGAGTTGTTTAATCTACCTCAGTGACCCTCACCCCCGTGATGTTTCAAGTCATCCCCCTCATCCCAGATCTTGCTTCCACTACTGAAGGCATGTCCAGGGGATTCAGGAAGGTCCTTCAAAGTTTCCTTCCACGTTTCCGATATAGCTCAGCTAAGTCAAGCAGCACCCCCCCGCACTATTAAACAGTGTGAGTGGAGTACTGCTTTACCCTCATGAGTGCCTGACGGTTTTGCCAGCATTCATTCGATGCCGGTCCGAAAGTCTTTTCCATAGCCTCACCGACTCCTCCCCACAACCCGAGTTTTTTTGCTTTGCCACTACCCGAGCTTGCAATCCCGCTGGCCTGTCTGCTTTACCTGTCAGCATGCCTCCGGCGTCCCACAGCTAACATAGCCCGATCGGACTCGTTCTTCAGCTTTGAGGCTCCTTCACCTCCGGGGTGACCACCACTTCTGGTTCGGTGGGTTTACCACCACGCACAGGCATCCAACCACCTTCAGCCAACATGCTTGAGTCCGCAGCCTCAACAATGGAGGTGCGGAACATGTGTCCATCGGATTCTCAATGTCTCAGCCTCCCTCGGAATTGTTTTGTCGAAGTTCTGCCGGAGGGGAGTTGAAAGATCTCCCGGACTGGGGCTTCTGCCAGGCGTTCCCAGCGAAACCCTCCAATTACGTTTAGGTGCGCCAGGTCTGTCCAGCATCTTTCCCCGCCACCTGATCCAACTCACCACCATGTCGCGTGATCAGTTGACAGGCTCGCTCCTCTCTTCCAAACCGAGTTCCAGAACATTACGGCCGCAGATCTCGATGATTCGATTACAAAATCGATCATCGCCCTGCACTCGTGTGTCCGTGGTGCATGTGCACTTATTGACTCTTTTTGTCGAACACGGTGTTTGTTATGGACAAACTGTGGTTTCACAGAAGCAATACAAAACACCATTCGGTTTCAGATCGGGCAGGGCCGTTCCTCCCAATCACGCCCCTCCAGTCTCACTGTCATGCCCACGTGAGCGTTGTTTAGTCTCCAGCAAGACTATGGAGTCACCATAGGAGCACTCTCCAAACCCCTCCCAGCAACTCCAAAAGGGTTGGTAACCTAACTGTTATTTCGGCGCATAACGCAACACAGTCATGACCCGTTCCCCGCCCGAGCGCATGGGACTACTCTTTTCCACCGTGAAACTCCTACGTACATGCAGCAAGCCGGGGGGATACCAGGATACCCCCCCATGCTCGCCGCTCTCCCCGGGCAACTCCAGACGGGAACAGAGTCCAGCCTTCTCCAGGAACTGGTTCCAGATAGCCCAGGCCATGCGTTGAGTAGCCAACCTATATCTAGCTGTATCTTCAACCTCACGCACTCTGACATATGAATAAGATTAAATCAGAATACAGGTTTGCAGAGCAAGTAGAGATACTTAGTTGATTGCATATGAATCAGATTTTAGGCCCAATGTATCAACAAAACTTTCAGGCAAATGGAAAGGGGTCAAAGATATTCTGGGGTGTTAAGGAAAAATTCTGTACAAGCTTGGAGGAAATATAGAACAATATAGTTTAATACTAAGGGGTTTTTTTAGATACTTCAAGTGAGGCATTGTAACTGAGGGACTATTGAAAGAGATTTATTTCGCCGAGTTTGATTTGGGGGATATTAAGACTGTTTATTCTAGCCATGAATCAAATATGGGGGGAAGATTGTTTCTAAATTATACACAGGTCTGGAAAATTGAAAGGAGTAATCAATATACATAAAATGAAATGTGAAAAAGAGGCTTACTGCAGACTGTAGAGGAGACTGGGAAGAATATGTGGAACAATGGAAACCTCCTGTTCCACATCATGGAGCGAGTTTGGTGGAAGATACTGTCAGATTTTCATTATCCCACACAAGAAAAACACCAATTTTACAAGAAGAGCTGGAGGAATGGGTGAGAGTAGAGCTAATCACTACATGTTTTCTGGGTTTCCCCCAATCTCTCCTACACCATGTTGGCAGGATTTAAGAACTGTATCATAAGTGTTGAAGGTGAGCATTCCATTTACATTTGAAGAGTGGAAGAGGGATGGAAGGTTTAACAAATCTGTGATAATATATTTATCGCATTGTGTTGGCAGCTGGTAAAAAAGCCATCACTAGGAACTGGCTGAAGGCAGAAGTTCCTAATGGGAAGATTGGGTTGATGTAATGCATAATATTTATTGATGGAAGGCTTGTATTTTACATTAGCTTAGAATCTGGCAAATTTAGGAATATTGGAAAATTGGTTGGATTATATATCACCGTTGAGATCAGATTTTGTTGAATATAGTTTGGTGTTGGGGGAACCCTATTGTGCTACAGAATGTATAGTTAGGTATGAATGTGTAATATAAGGATAGCAAAGTAGCTTGGTTACAAGACATGTACTAATTGTGGCCAACTCTTCATGTTGGGTTTGGGGGGGGGGGGGGTGAAAATGTTTTGGATGTAATTGGTTGGCAAAGTCATTTCAATAAAAATTGAAAATTAAAAAAAGAAATTGATACTTGCAGGGTCTTTGCGGGGTCCTCTCACAACCGCAGAAGTGTCGGACCTCATGTACATTTTCTTGTTGTAGCGGGATTGTGTGTGTTATTATTGTGGGTCGTGGCTGGTGTTTTATATTGTGGTGGTCCGGGACTTGTCTTTTTTTGGTCCTCGCTGTTTGTGCTCAGTTTTTGGCTGCAAACATATTGTCCCTGTTTTTTCACTTTCTTCTTCCCTCACATCATCTGATAGTTCGCAGCTCCCTCCCGGAATTTGCTGACATTGTGGTCCTTATATCGATTGCTTTGATTTATTATCCTGATTGTATTCTCTCACTGATAAAGTAGCTGGAATGCCAAGGACCAAAGTTTATCACAACAATGTGGGCACGTGAACCCGACGAGTAGTCACGTTTCTCCAGCGGTTGCGCCCAGTTTAGTCGTAGCAACTGGCGGTGTTGTTTCGTAGCTGCCTTGTTGCATTTCTCAGTGTTGACTTTGATGGTGGTGGTTTTTCCGCCTATGATGTTTCATCATCCACAACAAGACCTCCGCTTCTTTCTGTCTGGCATCATGCTCAAAGACACCCCTTTTGGATTCTGTCGTTTCTTGGCAGACTGCTCCATTACTTTTCAGACCACGCGGCGGCATGCACATTTTTTGCCCGATGGCGCTCCCAGTTAAACTCGGAGAGCAGAAAAATAATTTCATATCAGTCTACAAGGGTTTAAAAACTGCCAAACAAGAAAATGAAAGTTTATCTATAATTTCAGTTAGTTTTAATTAGTTTTTGTAATCTCACATTCAGTTTAGTTAGTTGTCGTTTTTTCCTTAATTACAGTTTTTATTTTTTCAGTTTTTTTTTCAATTTCAGTTTTTCTTTAACTATTATCCTTAACCCTGTTTGGGACTACTGACTGCCCCCCAGGCGGCCTCCCTGGTTACCACTAAGTCTCAGATAATCGTCCCAGTTGTGGAGGTGATGAATCATTAATATAATGTGACTTATTGATCAAACAGGGCGATGGCATGGACCGAGATGATACAATGCTCTGGTGCACCAGACTGTCGGTGAGGTGCGCATCTTGTACGTTAGTGCCCACATAGACATACTATTCCAGAGGCTTTCTGGTGGGGTTTCAGCAGTTCAGAGCATTTGGCGTGATGTCTTCACACAGGTACTGAGAGGGCGAGGTACGGCACCCCAGCTGTCGGTCCATAAAGGTCAACACAAGGACCGTTGGCAGACATGACCTCAATTGTACCAGATGATGAGTGGCCTACTGGCCACTATAGCTGTCGTATTATTTAATGACACTGTTTTATACTCATTTAAGTAAAGCACATTTTACTCAGCTAATGTTTTAAATCCGAAGACACCCCCCTTTTTACAGGTGTGTTTATTTTGACCATTCTCTACCCTTTTTACTGTAAAACATGATATACCTGATGCAGTCACATAGCATATATGGGTAGATTGAACACAGTTGAGAGGCTTTTCAACAAATCCTATTTTGTTTTCTGGGACAATCACAGTAAAACCCTTCAAAATTATATGAATCCATTCATTATATTCTCATGTGAAATTTCCTTCTACTTTCTTCTTACTTCTGTTTGTAGGGCTGCATTTCCTTATGCATCAAGATATTCCCATATCAGACATGTAGAGGAACCCCCCACCACACACACAACACAAACCACACACACCCACACACACACACCACACACACATCACCACACACACACCACACCCACACACACACACACACACATCACACACACATCAGCGTTTGGGATAAATCATCCCTTCTGTTTTAAAATGAGTTAAACCTCACCCATCTCCCATTTTACTTGGCATTCCATTTGTTTTGTTTTTTTTGTACTTTATGAGGTATATCACAATAGCTCCAATTTAACCACTTTTTGCTATAAATATTTTATAGCAAGATTTTGATTTCAGACATTAAGCAATCTTAGACACACATGAACAACGTTGTTTTGCTTTGTTGCGCTGCCAATAGGGAAATTTTTTTATTCTGCTTTTATTTTGCTTATTGAAATACCATTTTTTTTTTCTATTAGGAAAGCGAAATCAGTTAGTTTCAAACAAAAAAAAAAACCTCTTATTAACATAAAAGGAAATTGTGTAATCATCTAATATTAGTTAGAATCCAGAAACACTAAATAGGACATAAAGATTAAGGTTTGGTTGTGTATCAGCCAAGAATTTCATTTAGATATGAGATGTAGCTCCTTGGAGGTCGTCCTCTGCTTTCATGAACTGTGTTAATCACCGAGGTCACGTCAGACCAGCTCAGGGTTCTCCGTCTGCTTTGGCTTGACTGTTGATAGGCTGGATAAACATGACCACCACCCAGATCAGACCAACTGCATCATTCATCACCAAAGATAAGAAAAACAAAAAACAACAACAACAACAAAACAGGGCCGGATGCTCCAGTCTCTACAACAAATGTGTTCAGAAACAGGATGACCGTCAAGTTTCCCACTTGGATTCCTCAACTGGAGTGCCCCTTCAAGTTGGATTTCGGGACATTTGGAAGCAGCCCATGTCTACCCCAACCAAGCTGGCCAGCAGTGCAAGTAAACAGTATTTTAGTCTGTACTATAAAGAAATTTTTAAAAAAAAAAATAAGAGTGTCTGCTTAAGCCTTTCAGGTTTCTGCGTGTTTGTTTGTCGAACAGGAATGAGACAACACAACAGAATAAGGAGTCCAATTATTAAATTTAATTAACCATTTGTCACCACAGTTTACAGATTAATCGGGGTCAGAAATGCATCTCATCCCTGTGTGGGATGGCATAAAATACTGACGCCTTTTAGTTTGCTCACAGTTTCCTATAGTGAAAGCTTATCTATTTTGGTTACATCATATACAAAACAAGAAATGTGCAAGACAGAGAGAAAAGGATTCCACAACTGCCTTCTCCCTCGTAGTGTTCGTTTATCATCTGTTTAGTCTCGTTGAACGCTCCACTCCAGTCTTGCTTGCTTCTGTTATTGATAAAAATGGCGACATACCAGCAAAACATTCTGTCCTAAAAACATTATGTGCTTCTGAGTCATTGTTCAGTTATGTTTATTTTCTAGTCTAAGACAAATTTCTCAGGCAAATAAATGTACCTATGGTAAGGGGAAACATTATACCATGAGTATATTCCTTCAAGTACCACTGCTGTGTATTTGAGACTTGGTAAATAAGCTGTACACAGAGCACTGAGCGGCTCTATTGTGTATTTTAAAAACCCAATAAAACAACCATCGTGCTGTATTGCTGGTGATGCTTGTAGGCACTTGGCAATCCCACATTACTGCCCATCAGCACTTTGGCAGGAGCTTTGTTTTTGGTGATTTTGTGAAGTGTGACTGTTGCTCACTGAACATCCACATCTTTAACAGTGCATATCAGGGCATTGCACAATCACCAGAACTTAACTTAAAGAGTGTCTTTAAGTTCTAGCCTGAATTCAATTCAGGACTCCAAAATGTGAAGATATATGCTCTTTCCTGGCATTTCACACCTCCGAGGCATCCAATGACCTCAAGCCATCCTGCCTCCACCTGCATTTACTGGTGCATCTACAGGGAGCAGGGTGAAAGTAGGCCGATACTGTCCAGTACTGAGTAACACTAAAAGATTCTGTGCTGGTACGCAGTACCTGGAAGAGGGGAGCAGCTGTCTGCTGTAAAGCCGTCATTCAAAACCAGTCACAGCTGCACTTTGGGTCAGAATAGATCGGCTAGCAATAAGCAGTCTAAAACATGACTTAATTAGTTAATAAACAGCTTTTTTTTTCTCATTTCAAATTGTTTCTGAACTTTTTGTGCTTTGCTCGAGCCTCAGTTCTCTAGCTTCTCTCCCCTCGGAGCTTGAGGCTTTCGTCAAAGGCCAGCCTTTAAAACGTTCACCAACTGGCCAACGTATGGAGTGTGTTTTGGAAAGCCAGGAATAGAACAGACAGCAAGCCAACCACCACCAGACCCCAGCATCCAACTACACACCAGGTCAGAAGGGTTGGCTGTCTTCCAAAAACATACCTGTGAGAACTGAGTTAAAGAAAATATTTCCTAATTGCATTGGACTTTTTGAATTCGAGGCACTCGTCAACCCAGTCACTGTCCGTCTGAAGCTCCCCAGGAACATGAAAAACCAGAATTCCTGTCATGTCTCCCAGTCAAAGCCGGTTCTGTCCTCGCTGCCCACTCACTTGAAGAGAGCAACGGATTACTCACTGGTTTTCACAGCAGAAGGATTTCCTCAGTCAGCAACAGATCATTGCATCCAAAGTGGGAGCTTAGCTTGGTTCCCTGCTCTGTGCTCTCACTTCTGTTTGGAAATTTGTTATTGCGTATTCTCGGACTTACCCCGTTTCTCATCTGTGCATACACCAACTGCCCCAGAGAGTGCTGTGGAGAGAGATGTTTGGAAGCAACAAACAAACCAGTTCTGAGGAAACTTTGCAAGTAGATTAACCTGCTTGTCCCCTTGTGTGGCCTATTTTCAGGAGCTGTCTCTTGTTCCCCACCTCAAAGACTGTTTTCTAACTTTGTTAACCTTGTGTTCCAGGTCCAACAGTCCCTATTGAATACATTAATGACCATAACCAAATAATAACCATGAAAAATACCCAGGTCTAACAGGTCCCACACTCTGGGGTTTTTCAGCTTTTCATCTTAGCTCGCATGGCTAGCTATCTAATGAGGTCACAAGGATAGTGTTTTTGAACCACAGCAAACACCCACATATAAATGTGCACATTTTATCAATCAAATGCTGAACTGACAGACATATTTGAAGTGTCCTATTGACAAAGAAGAGAAAAATATGTGGACAACAGATCAAAGATCTCTGATAGACCAAAGATACATCATGAATTTACAGTGTGTCATAACACCACTGTGTTAGAGGAAATTGTCCATGTACACGTAAAAATGTGAAAAAAAATCATAGAGGAAGGAAAACCATGCAAGGACAGCTGCATTTATCCATCCATCCATCCATCCATGCATCCATCCATCCATCCATCCATCCATCCATCTTCTTCCACTTATCCAACTTGTTCTGTACAAATATAAACGCCAACAGCACAGAGAACAAAAAGAAAGAATACACTAATGTGCTGCCATCCAGACCAAATGTTTTTTTTTTTTTTTAAGCCTGTCATGTCTGGCATTTTTCACAATCGGAATGATGATCCGAACGCACTGATGTACCAAACATTTGCTTTTACGAGAACAGCTCTATATGTTTTCTATAGGCTATTCTTGTTAATGTTTGTATTTATTTATCTTTTTATTTAGTTATTCATGCCAAGTCTGACAGGCAACAAGGAAGGGGCAAGAACAAGTGGTGGGGGGGAGAAGAAGGGGGGGGTCGGGGGGGGGGGGGGGGGGGCAAAAGGAAGAAAGGGAAAAAAAAAATTGAAGAAAAGTAGATATACTCACACATCCATATACACACACACACATGCACATACATATACACACACACACAATTTTATTGTTCGCAGTAATGTGTGTGTCTGTCATGCAATCTACTCAGTAATGAGGGTAAGAAACTGCAACCATGCCCCCCACGATCCAGAGGCGAATAGGGAAAGGACCCAGGGGACCCAGGCCATCCACAGCCCAGGAGCTCAGAAGACCTGAGGCCACACATCCCGATGGCAACCACGTGCACACCCCAGAGGAGGAAGGAGGGAGACCACAGACGGAGCCCCCACAGTCAAAGGGCTAGAGTCTAGAGAGCCAGAGGCGACGAGCTAGATTGAACACAGCTGTGATTGAGCCACCACGTGTGATTAGAATGGACATCATCGCTTTCTTGTATTGAAACCAAAGAGCTGCAGTTCAGATGTTCACAGAAAACAGCTGCTGCCTTCAGGGTCCAGTCAGAGCCATCCACTGCCTTCCACTCTCCCAGGTGTTTTAACTCCAGTGTTCCATCACAGTGACTGGTTCCGCCCTCAACCTAATGTCAACCTGAGAAGGTTCTGAACAGAAAGCAGAGAGTCATCAATAACAGAATAAAGTGAGTTTGAACCAAATCAAAGCTGCAGCTCCTCTTCTACCTGAGCAGGTGAGTCCAACAGCTTTGCCAGGTGAGCAGCTGGTTCTAGCTGAGCCTGAGCTTCTACAGTCCAGGAGAGCAGACTCATGGCCTCCACACTGGAGCCTCCACTTCTCCATAGAGCGCCCCCTGGAGGACTGAAGGAGGCCTACAGCCAAGCTCCCTACAGACCACCTCTGCATCCTGCTGGTCAAAGTCAGCTTCACACACTGAGGACCAGCTCTGGTTAGACTTCACCTCCAGTCTGCCTGAACACAGACTGGAACCATTCAGCAGCCTGACAGAGTCTGAGCAGAGGTCACACGGAGAGATCAGAGAAGATCACACAGAGAGATCAGAGAAGATCACACAGAGAGATCAGAGAAGATCACACAGAGAGATCAGAGAAGATCACACAGAGAGATCAGAGAAGATCACACAGAGAGATCAGAGAAGATCACACAGAGAGATCAGAGAAGATCACACAGAGAGATCAGAGAAGATCATACAGAGAGATCAGAGAAGATCATCTGCAGATTTCTCTATTCTGTTCCTTCTGCTCAGCTACTCAAAAATTTTCCTTTTGCACAATTTCAACACTCAGCGTCAACATTTTTCCATAAACAAAAATCCAGAGT
>JACBYM010000520.1:0-32267 GCA_013435755.1 Amphilophus citrinellus
CTGAAAGACCTATGGTACAAACCTACTTGGATGACAGTATAATTTATAGAGACTCCAGGGAAACCCATGACAAGCACCTGCAAGCTATCCGCAAATGCCTTACTGAGGCAGTCCTCCAGATAAATGCTGAGAAAAGCTCCTTCAACCAAGCCCCCAGTTCAGAACACTAAACTGCTATTGCAGAGGTTCCTGCACACAAAGTATGGTCTTATTACACTCCTAGTATCCATTTCCTGGTTCAGCAAGTTTTTGCCAAACTATCGATTAGTTATTAGCCAATCAGACACCTTTTGGGATATAACAGACACATTGAACTGAAGTGGAGTGAGATGGCAGAAGAAAGTTTCATGAAGATTAAAACCATGCTCCTGGAGAGACCAGCACTTGCAATTTATGAATTTGGATTACTTACCTTTATTACCACAGACGCTTCAGACTAAATAGACATAGCCTGCAAGTGAGAGGATATATACAGCATGTACTTAAGTAAATTCCAATTGTACACCATAAAGCTTAAGAAACGGCAACAAGAAGGTTTAGTAAGAAGGTCAATTAAATATTTTTTCCTGATAGGTGTTCTCACCTGTCACAAAAAGAACAGCTGAGTTAGGATGATGCCTACAGAATAGGTGTGGTCCTAACTGCTAACTGTACAAGGACAAAGTTGAAAATGTAATTGCATTTGCATTCTGCATATTGTCACCAGCTGAGAGAAAATATTCCACAATCAAAAAAGAGGCACTGGCTTGTAAGGTGGTGGAGAATGTTAGATAGAAAGCACTTAAATGCAGAAATGTAGAAAAAAGTGCTGAACCTGAAGGTTGCATGCTGGTCAGCAAGATTGCTGTGTTGTCTATGTGCAGTGAGAATGTAGCAGACTGTGTCTACTATGTTCCCCCTTGACACCAGTCATACCATCCAAGAACATGACCCAGATCTGTTATAAATTCAATTCAATTCAATTCAATTTTATTTATATAGCGCCAAATCACAACAAACAGTCGCCTCAAGGCGCTTTGTACTGTGGGTAAAGACCCTACAATAATACAGAGAAAACCCCACAGTCAAAACGACCCCCTATGAGCTGGAAGATGTGTTGTACACACATCCACTGTCCGTTTAAGCAGGACAACTGAGAAGGTGACTGTTGCATTAAAATGTTTAGTTTTTTTTTTTTTTTTTTTTTTTTTTTTTTACATTTTACTTTTTTTTTTACATTTTACATTTTTCTCATGAAGGTTTTGCTGATATCTCTTATGTACATCCATGTATAGCAAAATAAAAGTTTATATGTTTTATATGTTTATATGTTTTCTTATTACATGTGCCTTGGTAGTCTTTAATGTCATTAATGCATGTGAACATTCACTGAACGTTTATGGCAGCGTTCATGGATTTTGTCTGAATGTTCAGTGCTAGCTGGGAAGCCACTGCACAGAAGAGGATGATGGTGTGACAGACTTTTTGTTACAGTGAATTAGACAGAAAACTGAGTATGCTTTTCAATGAAAATAATGCTTGTGGTGTCACCAAAATCAAGTTTTAGCCTTTGTTTATCTCCCTGAGTCCACTAAAGTTCAGGGTTCACAAAAAACTCCATGACAAAGGATCACAAGACAGAAGCTCACAGCCTTATTGGAAAAAGGGACAAAGCTAAAACTTCCAAAAGTATATTTTTCCAACTAGATAATACTAATTTATAAATTAGAATGACTTCTTGTGAGTTGAGTCTTGTTTGAATGTTCTGCTTGTATAATAATTTATGTGTAATATAATAATAATAATAATAATAATAATAATAATAATAATAATAATACATTTTATTTATAGGCGCCTTTCAGGGCACTCAAGGTCACCTTACAGGTAAAAAACAATCAAAGATGAAAACAGCAAAAGAGAAAGCACAATTACACAATAAACAAAATTGAAGAAAAGCAAAACAGTAGTTAAGACCAAGATAAAATCCTGGAACCCACCCAGTCACAGGCTAAAAGCTTGTTTGAACAGATGGGTTTTTAGATTAGATTTGAAAAGAGATAAGCTGTTTATGACCTTTAAATGTTTGCGTAGAGCGTTCCAGAGATGGGGTGCTATATGACAAAAGGCTCTAGACCCCATAGTTTCTAAACGGACAAAAGGTATAGTTAGGAGCAGTGACGAAGAGAACGAAGTGGGCGTGAGGGAGTATACTATGGATTAGAGCAGCAATGTAGGGGCAGCAAGGTTATGAAGAGATTTGAGGTGAGAAGAAGAATCTTGTATTTGATACGGTATCTATTGGAAGCCAATGTGGGTCCTGAAGGATGGGAGTAATGTGTTGAGTAGAGGAGGTTCAGGTAGTGATACGTGCAGCAGAGTTTTTGAACCATCTGTAACTTATGGAGAAGTTGAGTGGTAGACCAGCGAGAAGTGAATTGCAGTAATCCAATCGAGAAGTGACAAGGGCGTGGACAAGAGTTGCAGTACTGGCAGGTGTAGAGAAGGACGGAGACGATTAATGTTAGGTAAGTGAAAATAAGCAGACCGAGTGAGGTTTTTGACATAAGCCTCAAAGAAAAGAGTACTATTGAGGATGACACCTAGACTCTTAACTTGGGAGGAGATGGGGACAGTGAAATTATCAGTGGTGAGTGTGAAGTGATTGGATTTTGCAAGGGTGGATTTGGCACCAATCAGCAGGATTTCTGTTTTATCATTATTCATTTGAGAAGATTGTCAGAAAACCAAGATTTTATTTCAGAAAGACAGTCAGAAAGGGAGGGCGGGGGGGAGAAGAGCATTTGGTTTAGAAGAGACATAGAGCTGGGTGTCATCGGCATAACAATGAAAATGAATGCCGTATTTCCTAAAAATATGTCCTAAAGGTAATAAGTAATAAGTAAATAACAAAGAGAAGAGGACCGAGGACAGAGCCCTGAGGAACACCGGAGGAGACTGGGGTTTTTGAGCTGAACGTATTGGGTGCGACCAGAAAGGTATGACTGAAACCAAAGAAAAGGAATACCTGTAAAACCTAGTGAAGCTAATCTTTGAAGAGGATTGAATGGGAAATGGTGTCGAAAGCCGCACTAAGGTCAAGAAGAATGAGTATGGTTAAGAGACCAGAGTCAGCTGCCATTAAAAGGTCATTGGTGCTGTGTAGAGGACGAAAACCAGACTAATAATAATCTTTTCGAGGAATTTCAGAGAGGTAATTGTAAACCTGGTTGGCTACAATTCGTTCAAGAATTTTAGCAAGGAATGGAAGATTAGAGATGGGCTGAAAATTATTCAAATTACTGGGATCAGCCCCTGCTTCTTTAACAATGGAGAAATAACAGCTGTTTTAAATGGCGAAGGAACTTAACCACAAGTAAGAGAGAGGTGCATGATATTTGTTATAAGTGGGGACAGAGGTGATAAGCAGATTTTGACCAGGTAGGTCAGCAGAGGATCTAACTGGCAGGTGGAAGCTTTGGATTTCTGAATAATGGCAGATATTTCAGTAGAGGATGGAAGCAAAAAACTAGAAAAAGTAACGGTTGGTGAATTGCAGGAGTCTATTTGGGATGAAAATGGTAGAGAATGGCTCTGAGGCTAATTGCTGGTGGATCTGTTCAATTTTAGAGTTGAAGAAGTTCATAAAATTATTGCAATGTTCAATAGTATACGTATCACATGATAGCAGATGAGGAGGTTTGAGGATAGAATTCAAAGTAGAGAACAGTATTTTAGAATTTGCTTCAGCAGATGTAAAGAGATTAGCATAATACTCAGCCTTGGTTGTAGACAGAGCATTCTTATAGGCCTGAATATGGTCGGCATACATATCTTTATGAACCATAAGTCCAGTCTTCCTAAAGAGGCGCTCTAGACGGCGACCCTTAGCTTTTAGGAGCCGAAGATCTGGAGTATACCAGGGTGCAGAATGAGAAAAAGATACAGTTCGAGTTTTAGGAGCAATATCATCCAAAATGTTCTGAAGTACACTGTTATAATGAGTAACCAGGTCGTCCAGAGTAGATAAATTATCTTTACTAGGAAGACTATAAAGTCTGTCAAGCAAAGTCAGATGATCAATATTTTTTAAATTTCTAAAGGAAATAGAGCGAGGTAAATTAACATTAGTGACCGGCAAGTTGATATTAAAGGATACCAGTTTATGGTCAGATATAGTGAGATCTGATAGAGTGCAGTTGGAGGGAGCTAAAAGATGGGCTTAAAAGATGATAATGTAAATGTGATTACATATATCTCAAAATAAAAATATGTTGGTTACAACTGTTGGGAGGGGTAGACCACTGGTGAGTACTGGTGAGTACTTGATTTGCATTTGTATCACTCACAGAAACCTCCTTTACATATGAAAGCCTGCCCTAGACCTGAGGAGAGGGGGGAGCTGAGGGAGCACTGACACAGAAAGTTCACGGCAGTTTCCCTACAGTTTTCTGTTCTGACCAAAGCCTCCTGCTGAGAGCCCTAAATCTCAAGGCGCGCGGCAATATTACATGCCAGAAACTGTCGAAAACCTCACTTTTCATGCAGTGTTATGCGGTAACCTTCTAGTTCCAGTAACCCACTTATCGTCAGAATGACCTGGTTCCTCAACACCTGACGCGGACCTTGTTAATCCGGGCGACATCCGAGCCGGTATGGCTTCAATCATGTATCTCTCGCTCATATTCCGAGGTAGGCTTGGTTAGCATGGGGGGTCTGGCCTGGGGGGACCTTTACTGGACCCTTACTGGAAGTACGCCCTGGTCAGGATTCAAACCCCCGACCTCCTGCTCCAAAGACCATAAATAAATAAATATTGTCAAAACACACACACACACACACACACACACACACACACACACACACACACACACACACACACACACATATATATATATATATATATATATATATATATATATATATATATATATATATATATATATATATATATATATGAGCCCCCAGCTATTCAAAGATGGTAATGTATTTCTAACATAAGAGTGTATAGTATGTATGATGTAATAGTATGTATTGCTTTGCTTTTCATATATGCCCTCTATATTATCTTTATAATAAAATTTTACTATTAAAATTTGCAGCAGCTTGAACTAACTATTAAAGGAGTTATTTTTGCATTATGAACATGTACAGGGAGGTGATTAGTGTGACTGTCATAGTTTGCAAGGTCACATGACATAATGAAATCCATGTTAAAATTGACATACCTCACTTTGCAGGTCCTCTTCCAGATCCTCACATCATGGCCAGCAGGGAGAATCTGAAAGACACACATCCACAACCAGGAATATGCAAGTTGCTGCATGGACTTGAAGGGGATGAGGACCTTATCAACTCAATGAGACAGAGGATTGATCATTTCTATCATGACATCTACATGGATGTCTTCTTAAGTTGAAAACCCTGAGGAATTTAGTTTAATGTTGAAATGCAATTGATATGCCTTTCGTAAATACATTTTCTCTGCCAATGCAAAATGGACCTAAATAGTGTATGTGCTAATATATATATTTTTTACCATCACTGCTCCATGTACAGTGTTTAATATAATTATTAAATGTTTGCAAGAAACTGCCACAAACCTTGTTTCTTTGTTCCACAATGGAAGCTTTAATTTGAGCATTTTTTTTCTCCTCCACGTGCTCCACGTGCTCCACTGCCAAATGTGTAAAATGTACAAAAATATGCAATTTAAATGTAAAAGATGTACATATGCATATCACTCACAAGCTATTTACAAAACATTTTACAGAATTCTTCACATCAATTCATTCCTTAATAACTATTAAAAAAAAAAAAAAAAAGCACAGGATAGATGTACAGAGAGATTTGATTTCCAACACAGCTGCTTGCAGTAATGAATGTTCTTCCAAGAAGTGTGAGTTGAAGGGGCAGGGAGGCCATGACCTGGTTTGTCTCCTTTTAGACACTGTCACACACTGTCCTTCTCCACAAAGGATTTTAAAACTTGGCCCCTCATCTCTCCTGATCGCTCTCCTTCAACAGACATGCATTTCTGTGTCCACTAGAAAATCTTGGAAACTCAAATACAGAGTTTTTTGTTCATTATTGCAACAGCATGGCACACTGTAGTAACATCTTGATGACTGTGCCATGCTTGTTAGGTGGGCTGCTGCTGAGAAAGATGGACACAAGAAGAAAGCAAAAAGAAAATTATGAATCACATCAGAACGTGGAAATGGTTTGGCATATAGCTTTTAAGTAATTTAAAACACTATTCTAAACAACAGTGTTGGAAGATGTCAGTGATTTTTACATTAATATAGAAAGTAAACCTTTTAACGTTACAGCACTGACAGGCAGCAGTATATATTTTAGCTACCTGTGGCTAAAGTTGCTGCTACTTAGCTTACTTTCCAATAGGAGGCTGTTTCTTTTACACACAGACACAGAATGGTAAAATGACAATGGTGGATAACGTTACCACGGCTAACTAACACGTAAATACTGTTATTGTTAACCTTACCTTTCGCTATATCCTAAAGATGATGAGCATCCGTGAATTTTCCAGGCAGGTCTCTGACAACTGCAGAAGAATTAAGTAACCTTGCTAGCTTAGCTGAAAGCAATACTGTCAGTGATGACTTTATTGTTTCGTGCAGATATTTTGAATGAGAGGCTACGCCATTCAGCTGCAGACACGGATAATGAAGCTGACCCATTAGTTCTCCAGATTTTGGAGGAGGTGGCGTGTCGCTTGCACAAGTCTGTGTACCACACAAGAACTGTTGGGAGACCTGGATATTTTCTGCCCGCTGATGCCTTGGAATCATTTTTGCTTGCGGGTGTGTCAGTTACGGATATTGACGAATTTTTGGGGCTGCTAAACTGAAGTCAAAGGTGCAGGCATGCACAATCAACCTGCGCATGGATCCTGCTCCTTCCTGTTTATTGACCAATAGTAGAGGAGCTGGAGCAAGAAGGCAGCCCTCCTCAATGCATACGGTAAAGGAAAAAGAGCAGGCAGAAATGCATACGGTAAAGGAAAAGCGGAGAAGAGGAAATGTAAAAAGAACAAAGGCTTGTATAAGGAAAAGGCAAAACAAAATATATATATTTCTTGATGAAAACACATGCGTAAGGAAAAGGCAAAACAGAGCACATACATTTCTTGATGAAAATGCATGTATAAGGAAAACGAAAAAGAAAATTTATACATTTCTTGATTTTATATATATATATATATATATATATATATATATATATATATATATATATATATATATATTTCTGCTTTTATTTCTAATTATGTCAGTTTTGGTCCTCCATACTGCAGATGCCATCTGACTAGAGCGAAAATGTGATTTGTGTGACTTCAACTTAGGCTATTTTTACTGTATAAAGCACATGAAAAATACAACTCACCATAACGCTGTATCAGTGTGAGCAATGAGCTTTTATCTCTGCAACTCATTTTTGCTAGCTTATGGTTTTGCTGGGTTTCGGCCTCACTAATTATCGGCCAGCACACACCAATACAAGCTTTGATTTCACATGGAGTGTGGCTGCAGAGCCACTGTGTTGAGCGCCGGAGTGTCAGCTTGACTTGGCTGGGTCCACCTCTCTGTTATCCCCGGTGTTGCTAAATATAAGTGGTAAATGGACTAGTTCATGTGACACTTTTCTACTCTTATTCGGCACTCAAATATTTAAACGAGTACTATGTAGGTCAACCAACCTAGTTTGTTAGGAACGGGAATCAGTGAAGCTTGTGGGTTTAATTTTAGTGGTGACGTATCACGTGACTGAGACAAGTGTCTTGACACGTCAAGAGGGTGTCACAGATGGATGTAACTCAGAGAATCTGCACATTTTTCAAAATAAAACATCGTTCAGACTCAGTAATAAGTAAAACAGAAGTAATGTAAGTTATTTATTCTTTAAGTGTGGCCCAGTACCAAATGACTCCCAGACTGGTGCCAGTCCGCGGCCCAGGGGTTGGGGACCTCTGCTATAGAGGATCTTTATCAGAGGCAAAGGGTTAGCCATGCACATCTGAAGACAAAATAGTTGTGAGTTATGGAATTTAATCCACCTTTTTCAGGTACATGTTGTACATAGTATGTAAATTATTTAAATTGACCAAGATAGTTCATGCATTTATCACTTCTAGGTTGGACTACTGTAATTCATTATTATCACATTCTCCTAAAAGGTCCCTGAAAAACCTTCAGTTGATCCAAAATACTGCAGCCAGACTACTGACAGGGACTAGAAATATTGAGCAGATTTCTCCCATACTGGCTTCTCTTCATTGGTTTCCTGTTAATTCTACAATTGAATTTAATATATTTTTTTCTTACATATAAGGGCTTGAATAATCAAGCCCCATGCTGTCTTAAAATCTTTGCTCTGACTGTAGGCTTACTTGTGTCATGTCCTGGGCCGGTGGCCCAGTGTTTTATTTTCTTGGTATGGTTTCCGTTTTCTCAGGTTGTTTTGTTATCTGTTATAGTTGCCTTCAGTTATTTCTAGTTCCTTGTGTCTCTCTGTATTCTGTGTCAGGTTTGCGTCTCTGTTCCCTTGTCATACTTCCTGTTTTATTTTGATATCCATCCAGCCCCTGTCTGTTGTATTCAGTTTTGCTTCCCTCTGGTCTCGTCTTAAGTTATCAGTGTCACCTGTGTTCCCACCTGTTTCCTCTTCCCTCATCAGCCCTTCTGTGTATTTAAGTCCTGCGTTTTCTCTGCCTGTTGTCGTGTCGTTGATGTTTTGTGCCTGTGTGGTCCTGTGCTCCCTGTGTCTCCCCTTAGTCTCCCCTTAGTCTCCCTTCTAAAGGTTTTTGTATTTGTTTCCCCCCTACCTAAATAAATACCTTTTACGTTATGCCAACCTCTGGAGTCCTGCGTTTTTGCCCTTCCTCACCCGTTTCATCCCCGGCCATGACAACTTGTGGTTCCTAAGGTATTTTAAAGGAGAATGGGAAGCAGAACAGTCAGCTTTTAGGGCCCTCTTCTGTGGAACCAGTTTGCACTTTGGATTCAGGTGGTAGAGATCTCTACATTCAACCTTAGGCTTAAAACTTTACTTTTTGATGAAGCTTATAGTTAGGGCTGAACCAGGTGACCCTAAACCCTCCCTTAGTGATGTTGCAATAGGCCTAGGCTGTGCTGGGTGGGAGTATTTTTCTTCACTCACCTCTTTTCACTCTGTGTTTATATACCATTCTGTTATTATTAATCTCTGGTTCTCTTCTACAGCATGTCTTTTTTCCTGTCTCCCTCTTCTCCCCTCCAACAGATCATGGCAGATGACTGCCACTACCTGAGCCTGGTTCTGTTGAAGGTTTCTTCTTGTCCCATTTTTTTCTTCTTACTGTTAAGTGCTTGCTCATAGGGGATCATTTTGATTGTTGGGTTTTTCGCGGTATTATTGTAGGGTCTTTACCTTTATAATATAATGTGCCCTGAGGTGACTGTTTGTTGTGATTTGGAACTATATTAAAAAAAAAAAAAAAAAACTGAATTGAATTTATGGTTAGAAGCAATTCTACTCTACTTTTGAGCACTCAAAGCTCTTTAATAATGATCATACAGTAGTAGTGGATTCTCAAGTGCTGCGGGTTGAGAGGTGGGGCTATATGGATCAGATTTTCTGACACTACTTAATCAGGTTAGACTCTGCCTTAATGCATTATCCTACTGTTGGAAACAATGTTGAAATGGGTGGTATGACAATAACTTCCAAATGCATGCCAGGACCCAAGGTCTCAAAGCAAAACATTGCTTTGTAATGAGATAATGTTAGGGCATCAGCATTCCATGTGGGTATGAGATTACAGAAAGCAAAACAAGCAATTTTTTTCTTTTCAAAGAAAAGAGTTTCCAGTGTCCAAATAAATAATTGCTGCCAATAAATTGCAAAGGATAGTGTTTCTTTTATATTCCATCTGCAGAGGTTAGTCATTTAGAAATAATTGCTTGTTTGTGCATCTTGTCTGTTTAGAAAAGCAGACCCCCTCAAGGCAATGACTCAATGCGATCAGGTCTTCAGCCAATTGCATTCTTTATCCTGGGTTTAGCAGCCACAGCCTGCTACAACTGCAGGCTAGACTAGAAACCATGTTGAATAGAAACATTATATTGTTCCATTAATTGTAGACCTTGATGCCTAGAATGAAATTTCTGCCTGCAGCTTTTCACCAAAATACCCTCCTATTCTTCCTCATAGGTCCCTCAAAGCATGTTTATTTTATTAGTCACGTTTTTCTTCCTGTCTGGGACATGTATAAACCTTGCGCTACAAAGACAATCACCTTGTTGACACTGTATGTGGATAATAATGGCCATTGTAAACAACTGCTATGATGCTGGCTGAGGACAAAAGAAGCAAACTGCTCAGCATGCAAGTAAGAAGTCAATATTATGACAAAGTTTTAAAAGGCAAGTTTCTTTTTTTTAAAACGGGAAATAAATTCAAATTCCATTCACATTCCATGCAGCATTCAGTGTACATTGCACCCATTTGCAGTGTTCACTCGGTCACATTAATGGCATTCTAATGGAGTCCACATGACAGGCAGACAACTTTTTGTTCTAAGATTCACAGAACAGACATTACCCAAAAATGAAAATGACACTGGACATAAACATATACTCAAAGAAAGCTCTGGATTCTCAGTTATATTATGAAAAAACATGTGAAACCAAAGCTGTCAAATGTGATCAAATGGTAAATGAAAAAATTTTTTTTTACATAATAATACAACACTGTGTTGTCTCACTCAAGCTTTAAACATTATAACCTGCTTCTAAGAAGCTTTGTCAAACCCTTACATTGAGGGAAACAGATATATAAAACATTTATTTATTACTTCAAAAATGCACATAAAGCTGTGTTCAGACATTTAGACACACATGGACATGAATGTATGGTAATTTGGGGCTTTTAATGAGTTTTGAGCTTTTTTGTTTTTTGTATGATTGTACAGGATATATATTGAATTACTTTAAAAACAAGATTTTGGTGCAAAAATTTGAATTTATTTTGGATTTTGAAGTAATGTGGAAGTAATTAAATCATTACTTAAAAAGCCATATGTCATGGTCCTGGGCCATTGGCCCAGTGTTTTGAGTTCTTTTTGGGAAGTTCTGTTCTTATTGTATTTTCTGGTTATGTTTCTTAGTTTTTCTTATGGTCTAGGTTCTCTGTTTGTTGTTGTTTTGTATTCTGTTTTTGGTTATACTTATAGTTATTTGCTTGTTATTCTGATTTCCCTGTGTTCTGGTCTTTGTGCTCCTGTGTCTGTGTTTCTCTTTGTGTCTGTCATCCCGTGTCTTTGTGCTCCTGTGTCTGTGTTTCTCTTTGTGTCTGTCTCCCCATGTCTTGACCCCTGTTTAGTTCCCTCGGCAGGGGCGTGGTGGCCATCGGGAGGTTCGGGAGTTTCCCCGAACGGCCGGTTGTTTCCAGGCCGAACCTGCTGGTGATCAGAATTTTTATTTATTTATTTTTTAACAAAATAAGCACAGCAGCGCTAGCGCGGCCGCAGGTGCAGACAGTGATGGTCAGTCATGAACGTTTCGGCTGTAAGAGCTGGCTCTTTGAAGTGAATGACAGGAGCTGGCTTTTTTCATCAGGAAGGGCTACAAACACAACAGCACAGCAGCGTTAATCCGGTCTTTAAGTCTGATGTCATTTCCGGGTCCAAATGCTCCGAAATAAACAGCAATGGCATGACCAATGACTGTTCACTATTAAAGATGATTGTAACATACCTTATCAACTGCAGCTATTTCCGCTTCTCTTTCTCATCGGTAAAATGACAGCTGAGTGTGTAATTTTTTTTCAAATAAATATTAGTTTTTGTCAACGACCGTTTTTTTCATGATGAAAACGAGACGATGACTAAATAAAAACTACCTAAAAGGATAAAAAAGGATGACGAAATTAATTGGCACTTTTGTCAGCGAATGAAAACGAGACGAAAATGTTTGTTGGGGAGGACATCCAATCAGAACTGATTTAATTTTGTGACAGGGTGGAACAAGTTAGGAAAACATCCAATCAAATGCACAGTTGCGCAAATTTGCTCTAAACTTGGGAAGACCAAACTAGCCTGTGATTTGTCTTTACTTCCGATAGAACTAAGTTATGTAAACAATGTCAGCAGAGAGAAAGAGAAGAGCCGATGTATGGACACATTTATCCTTTGACGTTGTGACAAACAAAATGATGTGTAAACCATGTGGGGCGACTGTCTCGGGTAAAAACACGACAAATCTTAGGCTACATTCACACTGCAGCCTGAAGTGACCCAATTCCGATTTTTTGTGAAATCCAATTTTTTTTGGCGTGGTCGTTCACATTTCCAAATATATGCAACTTGGATGTGATCTGCGTGTGAACAGCAGACAAACCTGAAAGTGTCCCGCATGCGTAGTAGAGGACCGGATAACGTCACATGTAGCGAGCGTGCTCAAAGTTTGCGGAAGTCATATTCAGAATAGTGACGTTTGTCGAGTATCAATGACGTGCCGGTTGGATGAATGCGACCTGGCCGTACACACTCAGGTCGCATTTGAAAAGATTGGATACATATCGGATTTAGGACCACATAGCCAAATGGCCTCGGTCGCATTTGAAAAAATCCGATCTGTGTTGTTCAGACTGGCATGAAAAGATCGGATACAGGTCTCATGAGGGCGAAAAAATCGGATTTGGGTCACTTCAGGCTCCAGTGTGAATGTAGCCTTAACCAACATCTGTAAACCAGTCACCCAGATCTCCATGCAAAGGTAAGCATTTTAATGTCATGCAGGTTAAAGTGTTTTTCCCAGTTTAGCGTTTGTGTTTAGAGAAAATCACCACACTGCGGTGGATTAGCGTGCACTGCTGTAAAACACTGGTATTATGTCATTAAGGTGGTGTTAATGATCAGGTGTGTGGGAAGCAGGTGAAATGTTAATATTAATAACATTCCATAACTTTGAATAAATGTTTAATTTTGTATAAGTGTGTATAATGACTAATTCAAGGGAACTGAAGAAAAAGCATTTACATTTTACACCATTTATATTTTAGTCAACTAAATCGACTGTAAATTGTCATGGTCCTGGGACGTCTGCCCAGCATTTTGTGTTTAGTTTTATTTTCCCTGAGTTTTGTTATTTCCCAGTTTGTTTTGAGACTCTTGTCCCTGTCTCCCCTGCTTCCATGGTCTTGTCTGTTTTGTCATTTTGTCTTGACCCTGACCTCCTGTGTTTTCATGTTGAGTTTTATTCTTAGTGTTGTGACTAGTCTGCGTCTCTGTCCCGTGTCTGTGTGCCAGTCCCCCATATGTAGTCTGCGTGTACCTTGGTTAGTCACTTCCTGGTTTATTTTGCCAGTCTTGTTTTCCCTGTGCTTTGTGTTTAGTTTTGCTTCCCCTGTGTTATTAGTTTCATTTGCTTCACCTGCTGTGCCCTGCTGTTTCCTCTTGCCCTGATTACCTATTGTGTATTTAAGCCCTCAGTTTTCATCTGTTCTTTGTTGAGTCGTCATCATTGCTCCCTATTCTGTGTGTCTCCCTGTTCCTCCTCGGTGTTTGTCTAGCTACCGTACCAGTGTAGGTTCGTTTTGGTCTTTTGTTCCATTTTCCAAATAAACCACCTTAAGTTCACCCTCTGCTAAGTCTTGCATTTTGGGTCTAACTCCTCCAGCCACACAGCCCGACATGACATAGATTTAGTCAACTATATTTTTAAGATAATTTGTCGACTAAAACTATTCAAATGACTAAATTATGACTAAAACTAAATTACATTTTTTTCAAAAGACTATGACTAAAACTAAATCAAAATTTGCTGTCAAAATTAACACTGCATCCCAGCCAGCACACCATTAGGAGAGGTGAAGGGCGAGACACCAGCTAAAGGGGGGGTTGACAATCTTTTTTCCCCCTTTTGCTGCTCCGTTGTACGATCGAATAAAAGGCCTCTCCAAACCAAGCTCCTGGGCTGAATTTCAACCCCAGCCCGCCCCTGTCCCTCTGTGTTCCAGTCCTCCTAGGTGTTAAGTCTGAGTGTACTATGTTGGGTTACTTCATGTTTTATTTTGACAGTCTCGTGTTCCCTGTACTTTGTGTTTAGTGTTGCTTCCCCTGTGTTATTAGTTTCATTTGTTTCACCTGTTGTTCCCTCCTGTTTCCACTTGCCCTGATTACCTAGTGTGTGTATTTAAGCCCTCAGTTTTCTTTGTTCTTTGCTGTGTCATTGTCCCCTGTGTGTCACCCTTAGTTGTGTTTAGTTCTGGCACCTGACCTGCCCAGACATCTGTATTTAGTATTTCATGTCATTTTCCTCTCAATAAACCACCCTTTAAGTTCAGTTTGCTTGTGAGTCCTGCATTTTGGGGTCCAGCTTGACCTCCCACACAGTGCAGCTATGACACCATCACTTGATCCAGCTGTCTTAGTTAATTGTAGGTCAATCTCCAACCTTCGTTTTATCTCAAAATTCTTAAAAGACTAGTTGTAAAACAGCTAACTAATCATGTGCAGAGAAATAATTTATTTGAAGCGGTCCAGTCAGGTTTCAGAATTCATCACAGTACAGAAAAGGCACTAGTGAAGGTTACAAATGATCTTCTTATGGCCTCTGACAGTGGAGTCATCTCTGTGTTTGTTATTACAGAGATTAGAGTATGCCATAGGTATTAAAGGTACTGCATTGCAGTTGTTTGAATCTTATTCATCTAATAAACTCCAACTCTGTTCATATAAATGGGGAGTCTTCTTAACCCACTAAGGTCAACATGGAGTTCCACAGGAAGGCAAATCTACAAATCTTAGAAATATAGATGACATTACCATGGTCTCCAGTAACACTGTGAGGAATATTGGAGTCATTTTTGATCAAGATACCAAGATGTCCTTCAATGCACACTTTAAACAAATATGTAGGACTGGTTCTTACATTTGTATTTTGTATTATTGCTAAACCGGTCATGCTGAAGGATGTTGCAGGCAGCAGATCGCTCTCCACAGGGTCTCCAGACTCTGTCAAGTCTGTCACATGTGCTCAGTGTGAACCTGCTTTCATCTGTGAAGAGCACAGGGCACCAGTGGCGAATTTGCCAATCCTGGTGTTCTCTGGCAAATGCCAAGTCTCCTGCACGGTGTTGGGCTGTGAGCACAACCCCCATTTGTGGACGTCGGGCCCTCACACCATCCTCATGGAGTCGGTTTCTAACGGTTTGTGCAGACACGTGCACATTTGTGGCCTGCTGGAGGTCATTTTGCAGGGCTCTGGCAGTGCTCCTCCTGTTCCTCCTTGCACAAAGGCGGAGGTAGCGGTCCTGCTGCTGGGTTTGTTGCCCTCCTACGGCCTCCTCCACGTCTCCTGGTGTACTGGCCTGTCTCCTGGTAGCGCCTCCAGCCTCCGGACACTACGCTGACAGACACAGCAAACCTTCTTGCCACAGCTCGCATCGCCATCCTGGATGAGCTGCACTACCTGAGCCACTTGTGTGGGTTGTAGCGTCTGTCTCATGCTACCATGAGTGTGAAAGCACCACCAACATTCAAAAGTGACCAAAACATCAGCCAGAAAGCATAGGTACTGAGAAGTAGTCTGTGGTCCCCACCTGCAGAACCAATCCTTTATTGAGTGTGTCTTGCTAATTGCAAATAATTTCCACCTATTATCTATTCCATTTGCACAACAGCATGTGAAATTGATTGTCAGTCAGTGTTGCTTCCTAAGTGGACAGTTTGATTTCACAGAAGTTTGATTTACTTGGAGTTTTTTTTTTTTTTTTTTTTTTTTTTTTCTCATGCTCTCGGTGGAGACGGATGCATTTTTCTCTTCTCCCCAGCCTTCCCTATCTACCCCTGCTTTTTGCTGCTTCGCTGCTTAGAGCATCTCTTCACACATCCCCGAACTGGAAATTAAATTATGGATCTGGTCAGCTGGTCTCTCAACACTAATGATGTTCAAATTCTCATCACGAGGAGATTGGGAGAAGGGGAACCCTCTTTCCTCTGGTCCGACTATACACCCAGCTGGCTATGTTATGGATTCCTGTGGGGATGGAAGATAACGTTCCTGGCTGCACTGTGTGGACGTGGCATAGATATTGATACCAGGATTTCTTTTCCCGAATTGGACCTGGGGATACCTGGTATCCGGGCAGCTGTTCAGGCCCTAATAAGGCTGCCTATGAGGGATGCAGAAACAGTACGAACTCAATCAGACTCAGTAGAGCTGAATCGAAATGGATTACATCTGGAGAAGTGTTGGAGTGTCTGTTCTGCATGGCGGAGTAGAACCAAATTCAGATTATTGGACTTCTGAGAGGTAACCAGAAAACTGTAAAGTCTGTCAGCAAATAGTTATGATGGCCTGAACCAAAACAATTGCACTATTTGGAATTTGGCTCCCAGACGGCCTTGGATGGTTGTCTGTCTAAATCGCCTCTTGGAGATGTTATGTAAACAGATGCTCTTCGCCCCCACCCCGTGTTGAGACCTGCATGAACTGGTATCCTGGCAACCAAGGCAGACTATACCATCTTATCATGAACATTATCATGAACTGCTGGTCTTGGAAGCTGTGTGGCCATCACATTATCCTGCTCGTCTCCGCTGGCAGCCCCTCCCCTACCCACCCTAGTGCTCTCCAGGCTTTAAATGTGCTGCTGCTTTGCTGAGGTGTTTTTTTTGGAACTTCGTAAGGTGTTCATAATGAACACAGTACGAGATGATTTTTTTTTAACCTACCTATCCCAGTGTATCTCTTTCTGTTTTCCTGCTAAAGGTAGCGCCGGTAAAACGGCTGCATGACCTCAGACACCTGTCCCCCCTGTTTGTGTTTGTCTCTATGTTTGTATTTCTTGGATGGGTGTTCTGTTAACTGTAATTTCCCCATTATGGGACTAATAAAGGTATTCGTATTTGTATTATATTGTGGTGTTTAAGTGTTGGCTTTATTTTTTTGAGCAGTGTATAATCCCTCAGAGTGGGGTGATGTGAACGCCAAGCATCGCAAAGACCAAAATCCTTCATGTACTGTTTAAGAATGTCTGCAGACTGCCAGTTCCTTTGACTCACTGCTGTACTGAGCCTGTCAGTATCTGCATTAAATACCAGGTTGAAGTCTCCTCCTATTATAAGTGTGGTCTTAGAGTGATACGAGAGTGAAGTGAAGAAGGTATGAAAGGAGGGGTCATCAACATTTGGTCCATATATGCTAGCAGTACATAAATCTGTATTCTGAATAGATAAATTAAGTATTATAAATCTACCTGCAGGGTCTATTGTAGTGTTGCTAGTGTTAAGGTTTATCTTCCTGTTAATCAATATGGCTACACCTCTTTGTTTGGAGTTATAACAGGCTGAGTACGTGTGAGGGAACATTGGAGAGGAGAGAGTGTGCGCAGTTGTTTTGGACACGTGTCTCCTGTAGAACAACATCATCTGCTTTTAAGTCTTTTAACCGATTAAAAATTTTTAGTTTCTTTTCCCTCGAACCAGCTCCCTGTACATTCCATGAGACAAATCTTGGTGTGCTCATGTTTAAACTAACTGATGGACTGTGGTGTGCTCACTAAAGGTGTGTGTGTGTGTGTGTGTGTGTGTGCGCGTTTGTGTGCGCGTTTGTGTGTGTGTGTGTGTGTGTGTGTGTGTGTGTGTGTGCGTTTGGGTGTGTGCGCGTGTGTGTGCGTGTGTGTGTTTGGGTGTGTGCGCGTGTGTGTGCGTGTGTGTGTGTGGGTGTGTGCGCGTGTGTGTGCGTGTGTGTGTGTGTGTGTGTTTGGGGGTGTGCGCGTGTGTGTGTGTTTGGGGGTGTGCGCGTGTGTGTGTGTTTGGGGGTGTGCGCGTGTGTGTGTGTTTGGGGGTGTGCGCGTGTGTGTGTGTTTGGGGGTGTGCGCGCGTGTGTGTGTTTGGGGGTGTGTGTGCGTGCGCGCGTGTGTGTGTGCGTGCGCGTGCGCATATGCGCTGTGTGTGTGTGCGTGCGCATATGCGCTGTGTGTTAGTGTAGTAAATTATAGCATTGCAAGTGACGTAAACATATTGCTGAGTGCAGAAAGAAAAAAGAAGTGAAAAAAGTGACCTAAGTGACATAAGACCAAAGTATCTATACAACAAGAAGAGGGAAAAACAAAACAAACGATCACAGTACTATGCTGATTTATCGGCGTTAATGATCCTATTTAGACAATTGAATATACATTTTGAAAACAGCAGAAAACGTAGAAAAAAAAACTCAGAAAAAAGTGTTAATGTAAACACATATCACCTGAACGATCAGTAGAGCCATGGCGTGGTGTTTTTGTCGTGGTAAAGCTGTCCGTTTACATACAGTTTGTCCACTGCGATGATAGCCCAGGAGCCCCCTTGCATGAATTTCTTCCGGATGGGGAGCAGGACCTTGCATCGCTCCAGGATCTCCTTCAAAAACTGATTGTTAACGCTAAAGTCCGTCCCTCTCAGCTCCCGGCCGCTGCTCTTCACCAGCTCTTTTTGCTTGAAGTGTTCGAATTTGGCTAAGATCGGTCTGGGTCTGCGTGCTCCAGGTCGCTTTCCTCCCAGGCGGTGGACTCTATGGAAGGCGATGGTCTTCACTGTGTCCTCCGGGAGCTTCAGGTGAGTTTGGATAAGCTCTTACATGCTACTTTCTCACCGCCGAGGTTCCGGAGCCGGAGCAAGTTCCCATGCTGATCCCAAGGAACCGGCGAAACGATTAAGAACGGGACTGCGTTCCCACCGCGTTTATGTGAACTGCTCCTTTACATATGAGCATGGGCGGGTCCTCGTCTGGACACGGAAGCCGAAGCGCACAAACGTGGGAGAACACGCTCCCCTTTCTTGTGCTGCAAATACGTTTTACGGTCCAAACCAAACTACTGCAGCATCTGTGTGCAGCACAGAGGTAAACACAGACAGCGATTAGAGCAAGACGACAAGTACGCACTTTGTGTCCTTTTATCTGTGATATGAACTGATACAAAGCAGCAAGTTCAGCCTTAGAGCCCAACCTAATTCACAGACGTGAAAATCACTTCGCTTTTCTCATGTAATACACATGTAATATGGTAGAAAACTTGATGTTGAGATGGCAGAGTCACGCCCCTCTGCCGCTTTTGGCATCCAGACCAGCTAGTTTGCGGGGCCGGATTTGAACCCGTTTTTCGGCCGAGCACCAAGTGCTTCGGCGGTGGAAAACCCGCCTAACGGTTCAAATTACGGCACAGGCTCCGGAACCCTGTTGGTGGGAAAGAGGCCTTACTGTAGCCTCCGGGTCCTCCTCTGCCTTCCCCGGGATACCTGAAAACACAAGATTTTCTCTCATGCTGCGGGCCTGAAGCTCGATAACCGTTTCTTTAATTTTCTTATTTTCTTCTGAGAGCCGGGTCATTTCCTCGGTGAGGGAATTCACCGACTCCCTGAGGACAGCGTTTTCAGCAGCGAGTGTTTCCACCTGCTGCTGGCTGAACTCGACTGACTCTCACAGGGCCTGAAACACCTTGTGGAGGATTTCAACCAGGCCCAAGGGGAGGGAGTTGGCGTCTTGTCAGTTTTCCATATAACGACTCGCTCAAAACACCTGTCGATATAACGCAGCAAACTGTCCAGGTCCTCTTCACTGTCCTCCAGATTGCTGAAAATTATTTAAGTTAGGCTAAGAAACTACCTATATTTGTTTGTTTTAAGCCTGTCTAGTTATAAATTGGCAGAAAAAAAAAAGCTAATCACCAAGTCTCGCGTGACTACAGCATAACGCCAGGAGGCATGTCTTTGATGCATTGAGGTGATTTCCACATTATTCCTGCTCTAACTGATCTTCCTCCAACATCTTCAAAGAAAGGGGAGCCAGGATGGTGGCCAGGGAGGAAAACCATATTGGAGAGCAGAGCCTACCTAAGCCTACCTTTTAATAGTACCTGTATGTAAAAGGCTTGGAACTGAATGAATGGTTATAAAATTAAAAAAAATAATAATAATGAAATAAACAGAAGAGTCCCCATTCACTATTTCTAGAACTCAACTTTGGTCTGAACCTCACTCTAACTTGATGACATGAGATGGGCGAACTGGCAATTCCAGTCATTAAAATGGCTGCGCTGACTTCTTTTCTGACTACTGAATATGAATGAGATGCTACAGTAGTTTCATCTGAGTTTCCAACAAGCATCAAAAGGAAAGCAGCTTCAGCTTGTCTTCTGTCTTAAATGTGCCCCAATGAGAAGCTCAAATATGTTTGCACATTTGCCTTCTGTATTTGAAGCTGTAACAATTAATGTTTAAACTAAAATATAAGTTGTATGTAAAAGGAACTCACTTGTATTCTAAAGCATCAGTAAGACTAGAAAAGCTATTGCAGGGTCTTTACCTTATAGTGATGGGAATTCCGGCTTTTTTCAGAGAGCCGGCTCTTTAGGCTCGGCTCCCAAAGAAGAGCCGGCTCTTTTGGCTCCCAAATGGCTCCTTAGATTTTAATTTTATAAAAAAGTGTAAAATGAATTACTAATGTAAAAACATACATTAGGCCTATATCAAACATTTCTTTATATACTCAACATATAATAGAGTGCTCCAAATACAAATTATAAAACAAAAGATTGGAAATCAGAAAAAAACAAGGGCCTTTGAGGAGTTAATCCTGTTTCTCCTGCCTGATGGCCTGCCCTGTTTTGTTCTTCTAATTACACTGAGGGATGAACAATTCGTATACAGTATACCTATGTAGGTTGTTTGTGCAGCCTGCTCGATATTAAATTTTACATTTGCAGTCTACACTCTATCAGAATAATCCTTTAACACCAGGCGATCGCTGCTGAATCGCGGGTTTCCTGACCTTACAAGCCGCGAACAGCTAATTAAGACATAGCGTCTCACCACAGAGTCAGCTGGTCAAAAGAACTTGATCAGCTGGCTTTTCACCATAACTCCGCGACCATTCGTGCTATCAAAAAAATTCAAACGTTCCTGAAAGCTCAGAAATTACACTTCACACTCATGTTGTTACGACCCGTCTAGGGGCCCGGAGCGCAACATGAAGAGAACACCATTCGCCCCCCAAGACCCAAGCAGCCACACAACAACCGTCTATGCAAATATATATACACAGTGCTTTATTGGTTCACAGAACAACACACACAGAGCGATTCACATCAGGGTGAGCCCAGGCCAAAATAATAAACAAAACGGGAACTAAAAACTACCGTGATCTGGCGTCTAACCTAAACCAAAAAGAAACAAAACAAATGACACTTGCTTACCTCCCTACCTAGAAAAGTTCTTACAAAAACCTCGGTAATATCCGCACATTCCGAGAAATCGCCTTAGCGTTTTTTTTGTCTGCGGAACAGGGAAGTCGAGAATAGCCTGTACCTTGGCTGTTACGGGTCGCACCTGACCATGGCCCACTTGCTTTCCCAGATAAGTAATGGTCGCTTTTCCGAATTCACATTTAGCCAAGTTTAATGTGAGTGAGGCCTCCTGAAGACGATTGAACACAAGGGTTAGGGTTTCTAAATGGTCAGACCAAGTAGACGAATAAACCACAACATCATCCAAGTACGCCTCACAACCACAAACTCCGGCCAGTACTTTATGCATTAAGCGCTGAAACGTAGCGGGTGCATTTCGCAGCCCAAACGGCATTACTGTATACTGTAAAAAATGATCGGGAGTCACAAAAGCAGAAATTTCTGAGGCTCGTGGAGTCAGCGGCACTTGCCAATAACCTTTTAACAGGTCCAGCTTAGTTACGTATTGGGCTGAACCAACCCGATCGATACAGTCATCCATCCTCGGAAGAGGAAAAGAGTCCGGTTTTGTGATCGCATTCACTTTCCGGTAATCATTACAAAAACGAGAGGTGTCGTCAGGTTTTGGAACCAGAACACAGGGAGAACTCCAAGCACTAGCACTGGGAATGGCCAGTCCGTGTTTGACCAAATATTCTACCTCCTGCTGCATGATCGTACGCTTAGCAGAGTTAACGCGATACGCGTGTTGCTTGATTGGTGGGTGACCCTGCACATCAATGTCGTGACATAGCACAGATGTTTGTTGGGGATGGTCAGAGAAAAGCAACAAGTGGCTCTCTATGAGGGTAAGAATGTCAGCCCTAGCAGGGGCAGAAAGGTCAGCCAGGAAGGACTCGAGATTATTCAGCACCTCAGAGTTTGTTAGCCGTCCCACTCTCACATCATTTCTCCCGGTTAAACCATCATCAGAAGGTCTGTAGGGAGACACAGAACACACAGGGACTGGGACAGCCGAGCTGTCTCTCGAGATATAGCGTTTCAACATGTTAACATGGCAAACTCTGGTTTTCTTTCCTCTATCTGGAGTGTGGATCACATAGTCTGTGTCACTGATCTTTCGCTCCACGCGATACGGACCTGCAAACTGCGCTTGTAAGCTGGATCCTGATAAGGGCAGCAACACTAACACCATTTCACCAGGCTGAAACTCCCTGGTAACACATTTTTTGTCATAACGAACCTTCATCTTATGTTGGGCATGAGCTAAATTCTCCTGCGCTAACTGGCAGGCATGGTGGAGCTTCTCCCTAAAGCTGCTAACATAGTCCAACACGTTATGTTGGGCTTGCGGAGTCTCTGACAACCACTTTTCTCTGAGGAGACGCAGAGGTCCACGTACCACGTGACCGAACACAAGATCCGCGGGACTAAATCCTAGAGACTCCTGTGTGGTTTCTCTCACGGCAAACAACAGCATGGGCAAACCCTCATCCCAATCTCTACCAGTGTCAAGACAACACTTCCGCAGCATCATTTTCAGAGTCTGATGGAATCTCTCTAAAGCACCTTGTGACTCCGGGTGGTATGGGCTGGAGGTTACATGCTTAATTCCCAACTCCTTCAGAACCTGTACAAACAGCCTGGACATAAAATTCGTACCCTGGTCCGTTTGAACAACGTGTGGTAGCCCAAACGTAGAAAAGAATGTAGTAAGGGCCTTCACAACCGTTTTTGCTTTTAGAGATCGCAGGGGAAAAGCTTCAGGAAATCTTGTGGCAGCACACATTACCGTAAGTATGTATTGGTGACCGGCTTTGGATTTTGGCAGTGGGCCTACACAATCCAGAATGATTCTCTCGAACGGTTCTCCTATCACTGGAATAGGGTGTAAAGGTGCCTGTGGGATAGTCTGGTTTGGTTTACCTGCCATCTGACATACGTGACACGAGCGGCAATACTTCAGCACATCCGATTTTAACCCAGGCCAAAAGAAACTACGCAACACACGGTGGTAGGTTTTTTTAATACCCAGATGCCCGGCCATACCAGAATCATGAGCCAAACTAAGTACCTGTAACCGATAGGGTTGCGGTACCACCACCTGGGTGATACTGTGCAGGCCACTGGAGTCAGGGGACCATTTCCTCATGAGGACTCCGTCCTGTAGGAAGTAGTAAACGGGGCATCTCTCTTCGCTAGAGGCTGCAGCAGAGGTCATGTACACACTTAGAGATAAGTCGTTTTTTTGAGCCTCTGCTAACGAATCCCTATTTAGCTCTAAGCTCAACTCAGATCCCTTTTCCAGCGCACCACCCTGAACCGCGGGTGTACTCCCCTCAGCAGGAGTCACTGGAGCAGGCAAGAGACTTTCATCTAACGCAGCCATAAACGTATCAGCACAGCCAACATCATCAGAAAATTTACGCGACTGCTCACGAATAACAGCACAAGCGGGGAACACACTTGACGCATCCAACACTGATTCGTCCGAACTGCAGCTTGAAGCTACAGGCACATCAACCACCTCTGGGGTGGGAAAAACACGTCCACCAGCTAAATCGTTCCCCAAAATAAACGTAACCCCCTCAGCAGGCAATCGGGACCTCACTGCTACTTTAACACGGCCGGTTACTAAAGGCGAATGCAAGTACACCATGTGTAACGGCACACGGATAACACTCATTTCAATTCCCCATACCAGCACATCTGACATACATGCAGTCTCAGACAGTGGCAACACAGAGTCCAACATAAATGATTGATGAGCCCCAGTATCCCGAAGAATAGTGACCGGCACCATATTTTCCCCCTCCCCGGTCCTAGATACATAACCTTTGGTGATGAACTGTTCAAAACCAGGTTCCACCCCACAGCTAGGTTGCAACTCATGAGGTGAGAGGATCTCAGGCAGCGGGGAGATTAAACCCACAGACATGGGGACTTCTGACTCTTCCGCTGTTCTTTTTGTCTAAGCACAGGGCACCTAGCGATTAAGTGCCCTGTTTCATGACAGTAATAGCACTCACGGTTATCACCACCCACAGTCCTGCGATTTTTACCAGACACAAACAATCCCACTTTCTTCTCTGAACCCGTTTTCGCACCGCGGGAGAGAGCAGTGGAAAATACGGTTTTATGAGTTAACGTGAACTCATCAGCCAAGACAGCTGCCTTGGTGAGCAGCGTCACCTTTTGTTCATTCAGGTAAACAGCCACCTGCTCTGGCAAGCACTTCTTAAATTCCTCCAACAGAATGAGCTCTTTAAGATCATCAAAATTCTTCACTTTGCTAGCCTGACACCAACGCTCAAACAGCCGACTCTTCTCCCGTGCGAATTCCACAAATGTCTGGCCGTCAGACTTCTCACAACTCCTAAATTTCTGGCGATACGCCTCAGGAACTAGTTCATAGGCCTGCAACACAGTTTTTTTAATAATGCCGTAGTTGAGACTATCCTCAATAGACAGGCTAGTACACACTTCTTGTGCTTTACCAACAAGTTTACACTGTAACAGTAGTGGCCAACACTCCTCGGGCCAGCTCAGCGCGGCCGCCACACGCTCAAAAACATTAAAGTATGAGTCGACTTCTGCCTCACGAAACGGAGGAACTAATTTTATGTGTTTAGCAATGTCAAATGCTGCAGGAGCAGTGGAGTGTGGGTGAAGGGAGACAGGAGTGGAAACCACAGGCGGACCATTCCGCTCAAGCTCTAAAGCCCTGATGCGGAGATGCATCGCCTGTATATCAAGTTCCTTTAACCGCAAAGTTAAACGCAGATCTTCCGTGGACATACCCAAAGGAGGACCTAACCCCGCACTAGGCACACCAGCAACCTCCGGGACAGCCTGTGGGTCAACCCCCGCATCAGCCTCCGCTGGTTGCTTGGCAACCACTACCTGCAAAGGAAGCACGCCTTTGTCCACCAACCCTGCACCCAGAGCTGCCATCACATCCGCTTTACGGGCACTGTAAGACACAGCAATGTCATAACAATTGGCGATAATTAACAAATCCGCCTTTCTACAACTCTCCAGCTTATCCCATGAAGGAGCAGTAACAAAATCATCTAGAGAAAACTCCATAACACCCCCCCACAGCACAAGAAAAACCACAACCACCGAACAACACACAAAAAAACCAAGCGAAATAACAGAGGACGAGCCCCCAATTCATGTTACGACCCGTCTAGGGGCCCGGAGCGCAACATGAAGAGAACACCATTCGCCCCCCAAGACCCAAGCAGCCACACAACAACCGTCTATGCAAATATATATACACAGTGCTTTATTGGTTCACAGAACAACACACACAGAGCGATTCACATCAGGGTGAGCCCAGGCCAAAATAATAAACAAAACGGGAACTAAAAACTACCGTGATCTGGCGTCTAACCTAAACCAAAAAGAAAAAACAAATGACACTTGCTTACCTCCCTACCTATAACAACACAGGAGAAAACTGAAGAAACAAACTGGCGGCTCACCCCTACCCACTCTGAAACGGAACATATGTTTAGTATGGTGGCTGGTTGGACGCATGGGACACAAATGATGCTCTCTGGTCCGCGTGGTCCCTCCAGCCTCCTAAGTAGGGCGTGTCCCTCTATCGCAGCCAACCGTCAGCAGGCGGGAGCACACTGCACCAATCGAACCCGAGCACCTGCACAGACAGATTAGCATATAAACAGAGACACACACACACACACACACACACACACACACACACATATACCCTTACGGACGTAACACATGTATTGGTATTACGGTATTTGTGACTGGAAGTCCGCAAACGCCAGCACTTTTGAAGTACGCTGTGTCTCGTTCGACATGTTTGGACACATTTTAACCTTATACCTCCAGTCTTTGCTATACTTTCAGTCACTCATTTTCCTCACCGTTCTCGCGTGTAGCCTCTATGTAATGCGAAAAAAGAAAGCAAAACAGTAAAACAAAATACAATGTAAATGTTAGACCTTCCTTTTGCTTTGAGATTTTCAACCAAGTTTTTGAAGTAGTTACCTGAAAGTTTTACAGGAGTCTTGAACAAGTTGTTGGCTGCTTTGTCTTCACTCTGTGCTCCCACTTTTCCCAAAACATCTCAGCTGGTTTTGAATACTGTGACTGTGGAGCCACGTTATCAGAGGCAGCATTCTGCTTCTTGGTCAACTATTCCATTTTTTAGTCATTTTCATATTTTTTCATTTCATTTTTCACATGCATAATTCCACATGTGGTTTTTGCATGAACATGAAGGGTAACAAAGGCTTTATTTTTATTTGACTTATTACTTCTCTGTAGTCCAGTGAATTGTCAAATATAAACTACTTAAAGGGCAGACAGCACTCTAGCTGAAATAAAATAAAACTGAATTCTAAATCCTTTACTGAAGTCTCATATTTTAACATCATCTTGTTCATTCTATAGATTTTCTTTAAAAAAGAAGGGGATAAACAACGCTTGGCTTTGTTTGTAAGAGGCTCTGATCAATGGGCCAAAGGACTGATGAAAAGTATGTTGGAGGGTGCCCTGAATCATTTCCTTCCACAGTTCTGGGCTTTGTTTCTCAAAAGCATTCCAAAGACTGTGATTAAAAAAAACTTGTCTTACAAACCTTCTCAAGCTAAACAGATACTGTAGTTCCCAAATGTATTTTAACTGGAGGGTGTCTCTGAAATGGTGCATTACTTCAACAGCTGTGACAGCATTGTAGATATCAACAATTTCTCTTGCCAACAAAACCAAATTTTAATTTATCAGCCACATTCACTAGTCAAAATATGCATTCTTGATATCAACAATTCATTTCTTATTCATGGAAATGCCTGTCATAGATACTTTTGATATCTAACTGAATTTCAACTGCTCAGGATTTCTTTTTTATTTTGTTTCTGTTTCATTGTTTAAAAAATGACTTGATGAAAATAATTTAGGATTAATTTTCACACATCACCACAACAACACATGTTTAAATTTAATTAAAATTTCATTTATATAACCGCAAATCACAACAAACAGTCACCTCAAGGCACTTTATAATTTCCCCATGTGTGGGATCAATAAGTATCATCATCATCATCATCATCATATTGTAAGGTACAGACCCTAGAGTAATTACATTGTAAATTATTTATGTAACTTAAGTGTAAACTCCACGTAAGGTCTGGTAAAGACAAGCTGTCACTGCTACCTTAAGCCTGGCTAGTTAGCTTAGCCAGGATTTGTATCTTTTTTTTTCTGCATTCTGATACAATTAATTTTTTTATTTATGTGGTGTAAAGGTTAGCCATCTACTGAAATACACGCTATAAACACTAGAATTGTGCTGTTTTAAGAGTACAAACTACAAATAACTCTAGTAGTGAACTGAGTTCCAGGGCTTCACTATCAAAATTATTGTAAAAAGTCACACCTTCAGCAGGAGTTGGAAGTTTTGTTTGTTTGCTTCCAGCAATATTCTTTCATTATTCTCTTGAGTTTATTAAATATTAAGCAACATCATAGTGATCATCAGGAATGAATATCATTATCAAAGTAAGTTGTACACATTAAACACATGGAGCAACACCAATCACTTAATTATCCATCATTATCAATTACTCCCAACACATTGACAAGGTCTGTTCACCTGACACTGAACCTGTGGTCTGCCTTTCATCTGAAGATAATGTTTACAAGGATCTCTCTCTCTCTTTTTTTCTCTCTCTCTCTCCTTGTGCTTTATTTTTACCTGTGCTTTTATTTTTGGTTATAAAAGTACAAACAATATCATGATATGCATCCCATGTCACCATTTTTTTTTTTTTTTAACAATAAATACTTAATATTTCATACTTTTAGCAGGTATGGGGCAAACATATCATAATTCCAACCAGAGATATCCAAACTCTTCCCTTATTTATTACATCCATTCATTTATTTTATTTTAATCTCTCATGTATGCATGTGTCTCCTATCTGTATGTTTATATGAGTGCATAGGTGTGTGGTTATATAAAAGGTACATGTAGGTATGCATGCATGCATGTATGTATGCATGCGTGCACGGGTAGTATGTGTGGCAGATTTGCATCCATATGTTTGTGGGTAAGTATGTGCCGCAGATGAATATACATATCAGGATAATGATTACCACTATTGATATTCGTTTCTGTCTTAACTCATCTGATTGTTATCTTATGTGATGTGGTTTCTGGCTTTCCAACTATGCAAAAATATTATTCATAATAAACCCACAAAAAATTCAATTGTTGTTAATTGATGTAAAGCTATTGAACTGAATAGATGGATAAATGAATTGAGGTGGCAGTTGTGCTTCAGGGCACCTTACTAGCAATAGATGGTTATATCCCCTGTCAAAGAGCTTTTTAATAGTTACATTCATGTTTATGCTTCTGCATTTTTAGACAGTATTATTTTCCATTTATTTATATGAACCCCACTCCCACAAAACTGGCCAATGAATCAACGTTTATGTTTACTAAAATTTCAAGCTTTATTCTCACATTGAACAACTCGGAAGTTCTAAACTACATTCACTTTATGCACTTGGTTTATGGAGAAATGTGCAGAAATGCTCCAAAACTGATTGCTACTGGATTATGGCCGAACACAAACCTGACCTCACCAGCCCAGACGATTCAGACTCCATGGGTACATATTTCTGCCTCCAAACTGAATACTTTTAGACACTTACACAGAACTTGATTGATTAATTAAAAATTAATTGTATCCATAGATTGAAAGCTGCTCTGTACTAGGGATCTCAAACCCAACACCACCTGTTGTTCAACTGGTGCAAGTACCCAGATTCAGGATTTGTATGCATTAAATTAAAAAAAAGAATTAAAAAAAACTTCTCACACAGTGTAAAAGATTTTCACATTGCAAATCTTATAATTCCAGTGACCATAGATAATTTCTACCTGTCACCGTGAAAGGAGGGAACAGAATGTCATTGTGCAATAGACTGAAGGCAGCTACTTTGGAGGCAGCAAGTAAGCATAGTCAGATGCATGTATAACTGCATGCATGAGTATGCACATATATAATAGAGTAACAAGAAATTAACAAACAATTTGGGCCTCTACTTTGGTAATCTTGTATGACTGTTTGATTCTAACATACTCATTATCCATCACCAACCGCTGGGCTTAAAATATATGTTTATACTGTATACGACTGTTGCCAAAGCACATTCAGGTCAAACAAACACACACTTGCTTTGTGATAGTAGAGAGAGGGTACTGGGGAAATAGAAAACAGCCTCTGATAAAAACGGGAGAAGGGAAAGTATGTGAGCAAGCAGCAGAGACAGTGCAGCTCCTAGGAATTATTAAGGAGTGAACGTTTGGTTTGCACTTGCATCCAAATAATGGATGAGTCCTCAAATGAGAATAAAACCAAAATTCCATGCTGGTTACAAGGACATAGACTGTTGTGAAATACTAACTACTCCTGTGAGCTTTCATTTCATTTAGTGCGTGATCATGCAGGGCTTCCCGCACCATCCAAGTTCCAGGTAAGCATTCAGTTGTGCATATCATCACTTGCCTGCCTGTAAGGGAGCTCCCTGCAATCTAATCAGTTCCCTGCTGCTCCTGCTGTCACATAATATGTAGGTGTTTTTATTCTTAATATTCTCTATTATATAGTCCTCCATTCTGGTTCTCATAGTCTTGTGTTGATGATAACCAACTCCTGTATACCTATTTATTCAACATGTATGAGGAAACAAAGGTCATCGTACCAGGCATTGTATCCAGTATAGCTTTTATAAATTGGCTGCTGTGAAGATAACAGACCACAAAAAGTTGGTAATTGCAGGGGTGAAAGTTAGCCGGTAAGGTCCAGTACTGCGTACCACTAAAAGATTCTGCGCCGGTACTGTGTACCGGCAAGAGTTGGTGCAGCTGTCTGCTGTAAAGCCGTCATTCAGAACCAGTCACATCTGTACTTTGAGTCACAATAGATCCGCTAGCAATAAGCAGACTAAAACACGACTTAATCAGTTAACAAAGAGCTTTTTTTCCTCATTTCAAATTGTTTCTGAACCGTTTTGGGTATGCCGGAGCCTCAAGTCTCTAGTCTTCTCTCCCCGAGAGATCGAGGGTTTCGGTTAACGACAGTCACGTCCCCGCAAGCTGGATGGGTCCCCCGGCTTGTGGTGCATTTTATATGGCAGCGTAGACCCTCCTGTTTTGATTGACAGCTCATTTGGCCAATCATATAACTGGCTGCCACCAAAAGCAACCGAAAAGCTACGTGACACTCCCTGGTTATTACTGGCCTCTGGAAAACCCATTTCTTAAAATGATTGGCCAATAAAGTGTCAATCAAAATGGGAGGGTCTAGCCGTCCATAGAAAATGCACTACATACCGGACAGGACGCGGCGAGTCAACAGGTAAGGACATGGGTTGTTCTAGAGCCAATAATAACAAGAGGGCAAAGTTTTTTTCAGGTGATTTTGGTTCTGCTAGTGAAACGTTCAACGCTACACTTAATGTCGGTGGTGCTTGTTATAAAATATCCCAATTAAAAAGCAAAGAGAGATGAACTAAGTGTGTTTTCATGTATTCTGCCGCAATTTTAACAACACAGCACAGTTCACAAAACACTGTCTTATGACCAGCGATTTCATTTACGCCACACGAGAGTTTGGTGGTTATTTCTTTCCAGAAGTTTTGTATTAGTGGACAGAGCCAGAATGCATGGAGGTGATCATCAGTTGTGTTAAGTGTCCAGTGTGTGCAAACATCTCAGTTCCTTAACAACAAAAATATATTCCACATTGTCAATGATTCTAATTTCTGCCTTATGCAGGAAATAGTGCGTACACACACATATATATATATATACACATATATATATATAAGATATATATACACAGATAGACACTATATATATATATATACAAATATATATAATATAGAAATACATAGATACACATATAATATATATATATATATATATATATATATATATATATGTATGATATGTGTATATATATAGATAATTATATATGGGTGTATAAATAGATAGATATATAATATATACATATATATTATTAGTATAGAGATAATATATATATGTAGATAATAGATATAATATATATATATATATATATGTATAAATATATATATAGATGATAGATAGAGATATAGATATATATAGATATATATATATGTGTATATATATATATGTGTATATATATATATAGATATATATATAGATATTTATATATATATATATGTATAGTATATATATATAAATTATATATATATAGATATAGATGTAGTGATTATATAATATTACACACATATATATAGAATATGTATATATTATACACACATATATATAAATATTATATATATATACACACATGATATATATATGTTATATATATACACACATATATATTATATATGTATATATATATAACACACTAGATATATATATGTAATTATATAGATACACACATATATATATAGAGATATATATTATACAACACATATATAGAGATATATTATATTATAGCACACATATTATCTATATATATATATATATACACGATATAGATAATATATATATATATACACAGATAGATAGATATTATATATAGTATACACACACATAATATAGATAATATATATGATATATACACACCATATATAATATTAGATATAGATATATACACATCACATATATATATATATATATATAAGACACATAACAACATATATATAGATAAATAACACAAACACATATAAGAGATATATAAGTATATATATATATACAACACTATAGATATATATATATATATTACAGCAACATATAATATAGATATATATATATTAACACACATATATATATAGATATAGATATATAACACACAGATATATATAGATATATATATATAGACACACAGATATATAGTAGTATATATATATATATACACACATATAGATATATATATGATAATATATATATAGAGAGATATAGAGTATATATAATATATAATATATATATATATACAACACATATACAACTATATATATAT
>JACBYM010000521.1:0-14239 GCA_013435755.1 Amphilophus citrinellus
TGTAATCAATTTAGGACAGTTTAGACGCTTGTAATACAACGCCTGTTTTACCGAGACACCATCCCCTTTCACAGGCGGTCTTTAAAAACCGTGGTCGATTGTTGTGAGGTCATATATTTTCACAACGCAGACTCTGGGGCGAGAATATGGCGTCTTACAACTCTTCTGATCAGACAAACCTCGACAAACAAAGTACAAACAGTACAGTCAGTGAAAACTCTGAAGTCTCTGAAAAATGGTGTGTTGGTGACGAGGAGTCGGTCTGGAGTACCTCGCCTCCGCAACCCTGGACTCTCGAGCCCCGCGAGGATGATGAGGAAGATTTGTGCCATTTTAACCCTTCACCAGGCATCGATGCAACAGAGTGGGCCGGCCTCCTTTCGGTGGACCACAGAAAACATCTAACCCTCATCCGCTTAAGTCTGATCACGTCATGTCAAACAATCCTAACCAACCACACGGCGAGACAAAGAAATCACCGGGCACCACCGGGTCCGCGGGTAATGAGAAAACACCTGACCCCGAATCGCTTAAGGATTCGTCATGTGATCTGACCTGGTGGAGCGGTCCACAGTCAGCGAAATGCCCATGTTCGTGGTGCGACCCAAACTTCCATACTGTTGTGGGCGCGTAATAATCAGGCACGTAAGAAAGAAAAGACAACGAACTCCGATGTAAGCACTATACCACCATCTTTTCTGTACTTCTTCTCCGAGAGTCAAAACAGTTACAACACACCTAGTTCTGGGTTACAGCGACGCCTAGTGCTGAAGTATAGCAACTGAATACACAACATATTTCCCCCCTTGTTTAAGAGCTTACCCGTTGAGACAGAAACGTAAATCTCCAAAATTCAAACCATATCCTGGCAGTAACATAATACAAATTTAAACAGTGCCTTCCTTTTTTTTTTCAAGTAGTGCAAATTTACTTTACTCAGTAATTAAACATTAATACAAACTGCATCTGGTACAACTAACCATACCTGACCTGTACGCTGCACTTAAACAGTGTTAACAACTTTCATCAAACATGCTTAATACATATTTGCAAACCTCCAAAGAACTTTGGGTATGAACACTATCAGTACATTTCAGTCACTTTGCATTCTTCAAGCATTTTTTTTAATTTTTTTTTTTTTTTAATTTAGATTACTTGTAATGTTCTTCCCTTCCTCCCCGAAGGCCATTAGCTAGGATTAGTATTCGTAATCGTTAAGCCAAGCAGGCTTCATCCTGACCCGAGCGGGTCTTGGTGTTTTGTCATTTGTGTTTTGCGGAGGCCCTGGCTCAGGATCTGGGGCCGCAGGACCTGTGACACTGGTCGTTGCTCCTTCCGGAACCAGAGAGAGGTGAGCAGCGTTCCACGTGCGGCCATCCTCCAGCACATAGGAGCTTGCATTCACTTTCTCCATCACCCTGGTAGGTGCATGGAATTTTGACAGTCCTTTTTTAACATGAAAGGGCTTCCTCACACGAACCAGACTTCCCTTCTTAATTTTAGGTACTTTTGCACCTCGCTTTGCATCTGTGTAAATTTTTGATGCATTCTGTCTGGAGGCAACACGATCACGCAGTTGCTCTTCTGGCAGAGGCGTGACTTTACTGGCTGGGCCAATGTTCACTTTTGTGCGCATCCTCCTGTTGAACATGAGTTCATACGGTGACACCCCTGTAGTGCTGTGCGGAGTGGCACGATATGTGAGCAGGAATTCCTGTATGAAAGGTTTCCATGGCTTCCTCTCATGCTCTGCTGTGAGGAGTGTTTCCTTAAGTACACGATTCCAGCGTTCCACAGCGCCGTTTGCTTGAGGGTAATATAAAGACACTTTCCTATGTGTGATGTCTCTCACTGCCAGGAATTCTGCAAACTCGCCTGACGTGAATTGTGTCCCATTATCACTTATGAGCTCTGTAGGGTTTCCAAACCTGGAAATAATGTGGACAGAAACGTGGTGATTGCTGTGGTGGTAATGGTAGGAGTGAAAACAACCTCTGGCCACTTTGTGTAGTAGTCAATCAGAGTTATCGCATAGCGACAATCCCAGGTTGCTGGCTCAAACGGACCCACAATGTCGATTCCTACCTTCTGCCACGGGCCATCTGGCAGAGGAACTGGGTGCAGAGGTGCAACTTGTGTTTTAGCACTTTTATCATTCATCTGGCAAGTCACACACATGCTGATGCTGTCCTGCACACACGCGTCCATGCTTGGCCACCAGTATAAATCCCGCAGTCTCTGCTTGGTCCGGACAATGCCTTGGTGGGTCTCATGTGCTAGGCTTACAAGCTGTTGTCTTAGGGCCACAGGAACCAACCGTCGCTGAGGGCCCCTGTATACTGTCACATCTTGGGCTGAAAGTTCATTCCTGACAGCAAAGTAAGGCTGAAGCACTGCAGGTAAGGACTTTGCTGTCCTGGGCCATCCTTTTTTCATTTGTACTCTCAGGGCAGTAAGTTCTGGACATACCTCACATGCCACAGTGAAGTCCTTCACTGAGAGGGCTTTCAGTTCTGTGCTTAGCAAAGCTACCAATTCTGGCTCTCTTACTGGTTCTGCATTTTCTTCAGATGGGAGAGGCAGCCTGGAGAGGCAGTCAGCGGCCAGATTTTGTGCACCAGGGCGATACACCACATCGTATGTAAAACACAGGAGTCGGGCCGACCAGCGTGCAATTCGCATTCCTGCACGTCCAAGTCCTTTTGTAGCCAGCAATGTGGTCAGGGCCTGATGATCTGTGCGCAGGGTAAATCTTGTCCCCCACAGGAAAGTTCTCCACTTTTCAGCTGCCCACACACAAGCTAAGGCTTCTTTTTCCACAATGGAATATTTCCGTTCTGCAGGTGTGAGTGAACGAGAGGCAAATGCAACTGTACGCTCTGTTTTGTCAGGGTGCAGTTGTGTCAGTATGGCCCCTAAACCATAATCTGAAGCATCTGTTGACACGATGGTCGGGAGACCCGGGTCAAAGGCCGTCAGTGCTGGGCTGTTCACGATGCGCTCCTTAACTTTGTCGAAACTTGCCTGTGCAGCTGCAGTCCATTTGAATACATCATTACGTAGGCAGTCACGCATGGGCTCCACCAGCGATGCGTGATTTTGCACAAACTTGGAATACCATGCTGTGAGCCCCAGGAATGAGCGCAGAGTGGTGGCATCATTAGGTGCCGGAGCTTCTGTGATTGCTCTTAGATGATCCTCGTTTGGTAGAATGCCCTGGGCTGACACTGTGTGTCCCAGGAACTGCAGACTTTTCTGGTTAAAATTACACTTTTCTGTGTTGAGCTGGAGGCCTGCTTCCTTCAGTGCAGCGAGCACCTCTCGCAGGTTGCGGTCATGTTCCTCCTGGTCCCGGCCATAAACTATCACATCATCTAGATAGTTCTGGACCCCTTTGAGGCCTTTTAGTACCAGAGACATGAGCTTGGAAAATGCACTTGGAGCTGAACATAGTCCATATGGGACTCGGCGGAACCTGAATAGTCCTTCATGTGTTATGAATGCTGTTATGTCACGGCTCTCTTCAGCCAGCAACACCTGATGATAAGCATTCGCCAAATCAATAGTGGAGAAAACCGTGGCTCCACGCATTTCAGAGAATATGTCATCCATATGGGGAAGTGGGTGACTGTCCATCACTACTGCCTTATTCGGCTCACGGAAATCCACACACAGTCTCACTTTTCCATTTTTTCTCAGTGTGACCACGATGGGAGATACCCACGGGGAGGCATCAAGCCTTTCAATCACATCCATGTCCAACAGCCTTTCCAGTTCAGCAGAGACAGCTTGTTTGACAGAGAGCGGGAGTCGTCGCAGCTTTTGTTGCACGGGCTGGATGCCTACTCTGACTTTTATTCGGTGAATGAACCCTTTAGCAAGGCCCAGTTTCTCCCCACCCACTGGTCCCGCTTTGGTCTTTGTAACCTCTGCTACTGGAGCTGCAGGTAAGGTGCCTGTTGGAGGGGTGAATGCATTTGAGAGCACAGCGTTGTTTCCAATAGAGAGTCTCAGGGTTTTGAATAAGTCCAGTCCTAGTAAAGCTGTGCCCGTTTTCACTACATATAACTTAGCTGGCACAGTTAAGTTTTCATGCTGCACGGTGGCTGACAGGCAACCAAGTACCGGGACCTCAACTTTTGTATATGTCACTAACCTTGAAGGTGGGTCGGTCAGCGCCACATCATTGAAGTGTTTTCTGTAGAGATGTTCAGGAATAATAGACACTGCAGAGCCTGTGTCCACCACTAGTTTCACCTGGCAGGAAGCTGACTTTGCGTTTATTGTAACCGCGCATGTGATCTTGTCATTTGTTTGTCCATTTTGTAACATCATCACTGTATTCATTTCAAGAACAACCACTTCTGCTACCTTGACTGTAGGTTTCTTGGACTTGCATACGCGGGCAAAGTGTCCTATTTTGTTGCAGTTTCGGCAACTCACTTTACGCGCTGGGCAATCGGGAGCATCTGCAAGATGAGCTGATGTGCCACATCTAAAACAGCTTCGGTCCTGTTTCGGTGCTGCTGCCGGGTTTGTAGGGTCATAATTCCTTGTTTTGTGTCTGAATGGCTGCTTTGGCTTTGCCTTCACAATTTGTACTGCTGCTTGCGGCTCCGACGTGAGGCTTTGCGCGTGCCCGATCGCCGCTTCTACTTGGCACGCCATCTTTATTGCAGCGTCCAGTGTGAGATTTCCATCTGTCTGCAGTAACAACTTCTCACGTATTCTTTGGGAGCTAGCATGCTCTATGAGTTGATCCCGTATCATTTCTTCTGTATTTCTAGCGAACCCGCACGTTGCAGCCAACTCGCGCAGCGCGCCTACATACTCAGCAACAGTCTCGTGCGGTCTCTGCCACCTTTGCCTGAACTTATGTCGCTCCACTACGACATTTATTGCTGGGCTGAAATGTGTCCGCAATGCACCCACTGCTGAAGCATATGTCGTACCTACATTTGTGAGTGTATAAAATACACGTTGTCCTTCCGTGCCCAAGCAGTGCAGGAGCAGTGCACGTTTCCTCGTATCGGGCCAGTCGTCCCCCTCTGCATGTATGGCTAGCAGGTAGTTATCAAACATCTTCATCCACATGTTGAACGGAACTGCAGGTTGTCCGGTGGATGGTAGGAACAATGCAGGGAGAGGCACAACATTCGCCATCCTCGTCGCCAATTTGTTGTGGGCGCGTAATAATCAGGCACGTAAGAAAGAAAAGACAACGAACTCCGATGTAAGCACTATACCACCATCTTTTCTGTACTTCTTCTCCGAGAGTCAAAACAGTTACAACACACCTAGTTCTGGGTTACAGCGACGCCTAGTGCTGAAGTATAGCAACTGAATACACAACACATACACGTCGCCGCCGTGTCCACACCAACAAGAGCAAGGGATGGGATTTCGGTGTAGCTGCAATGTTAGACATTCCACGTATCAGGGGTGAGGAGAAAGCGCCTGATCCTGAACCGTTCTGGATTCAGGGTGAGGACACACCCTATGTACCTGAATGGTGGACCCCCTCAGACACCGCCGCAGTTTGAGACCCCTTGTAACATTTACAGTAACAATCATTGAGAAAAATTGTTTGTTTGATACGCTTGTGTGTATAAATCATTTGATGCCTCACGTTGTTTTTTTTATGATATGTGATGGAATAAACGTTCATAAAGCAGGAGTGATACAGCGTTTTGCGTACGCTTAAAAGCTAAAGTTTTGTGTTCCACTTTTCTGTGCTTACTGATCTTTTTCCCAGCTACAAAATGGCCAAACTAACGATTCTTTTCTTGTCAGAGAGACATTAAACACATCTGGTCATGTGATCTGATCATTAAAAACTGTCACACACGTAAAAATTCATGATGTTTACTACAGAATAAATTTGTGGTTACAAACTAAGTGTAAGAGACCCCTTTAATTACAACAAAATACGTGTGAATGTATCTTGTTAAATAAATGTTTTAAAATTGATTCTTCAAACTACATGAGCCTGTTATTCCTCTAGCAGGTATGAAGTAAGTGTGAAGCCTGCAACCCTCGTGCAACTGCATTATTTTATTTAACTTAGTTTCAGAATCCACTTACAACTGATGTAGGCCGTGAAAATACGTGGCTAATTTAGTCAATCATAGCTCATGATGGTTTGGCGTGAAAGGAATTAAAACAGTGGTAAATTCATAAAGCTTTTGGGTTTAGTGGAGAGAGAGAAACATATTTCTCTGGGTATAGTCTGTAGTGAAGAAAAGTTGTTATAGATCCATTCATGAGTAGAATAATCCATGTGGTTATACTGTGTGTTAAAAACATAGTTTAGCCACTACTACAAAATTAAACATTAGACTGCAGGTTTTAAATCACGCACAGGACTGCTGACATGGGGTGATGTGATGGGAGATGTTAGAACAGGTGGACTACTGTTGGTGTTGGTAGGATTTGTGTATGTGTGGGGGTCGTTGTTGTTGTTGATCTGTGTGAATGAGGTTTTCTGAGTTATCTCCTTCTCCAGTCTGTGGGATTTTGCATTTGCTTAGACTCCATTTTTGCTTAAACTGTGAAGTTTATTTAGACAAAGCTTGTAAAGTGTGTATAAAGGACACTGGTGCAATAATGTTTTCAGAGCATTGAATGTTTTGTATATAGAAACACCACAAACTTGTGTGATGGTATTAATTTCACCTCATAGTTTTAAGTAATATAATTCAATACAGATGATTTTACTCATAAAACAAAGCCTGGTAGCTAATCCTAACTGATATTCACCCAGTAGATGTGCGCTGATTGAGTAAACTTTGAGCTTTCTTTCATGTGTACTGTTAGAATGTAGTTAATGCTTTTCTCTCTCTCTTGTACAGCTGCTTTAAACTAAAACCACAATAGGAGAGATATACAAACTGTGGAGATAAACAAAATACTTTGTGTGGCTACACGTCCTGCGTGTCCAACATGGAGTTTGTGAACTGTTTGGTGTGATATATGATCATATAAAGTCTTTATGGATCAAACAGCAGATGAATAGACGGGTAATTATCTTTAAGAATAATATTGATAACAGTGATGCTGAAGTACAAAGATGCTTTAACACCTTTAGGGTTTATGAGCAGAGTTGTGTGGACTTTTTTTTCCTTTTAACCTCAATAACCCGTCTGTAGCACACGCTTGAAGCACAAAAATATATAAATGCATTAAGTTTAGGTCTTTTGTAGCATGGATCATGCCTATACGACCCCATCGAGTGTCTGCTCAATACTTAGGCATGAGAAAGTGTGCAGATTTGTGTATAAAAAACGCTGCTGTGTCTCACCAGTACTACATTACAGACTTTTATTTTTAAAAAATCATCTTGTCGCACACTTTGTGCATCAACAAACAGTGATATGAAAAAATACTTAAGTCCACTATAGTGAAATCAAACTAAGATGATATTTTAGCAAGGAAATTGCCATTGAGATTAAAAAAATCTATTTTCATGGGTGTTCAGACTAAGATAAGCATCAGTAGAATATAATCATGTAAAACAGAGATACAAACGTCACATAGCTACATGTTCATAGACATAAAATAATTAAAATTTTATAACATAAGTTAAGTAAATCAAGTACAAACGATGGAACCAGGCAAAAAGTATGCAGTTTCGATTTAAATGCATACAATGAAGTTAAACCCACAGATGATACTTTTGATTTAAAACACGGTCAACAGATGTTCGTTTGACAGCGATAACGCTGTCCTCCAATTCAAAAAGCGCCCGTTCAATATCTTTGACCTCTCGTAACTCGTGGAGATAAGCCTCCGTAGCGCCCATGAGCCTGTGTGGGTCCGGAGTGAAACCTTCCAAACGGAGAATTTCCATTAATATAGGTATGAAATGTCCATTCCAAAACTTTTTCGATAGGTGATCATAATACTTGAAAAAGTAGTGCCTCTCTATCGGAGCCCCACAGGTGTGCCTTCTTTGTGAGGTTTCACAACCTGCGCAAATCTCTCTTCTGTGTTTTTGAATAATCATGTTTAGAACGGCCTTGACGGTAAGTTTCACAAAGTCTAGCACAACCGCGTGCAGCTGACACGTCTCCACAGGGAAGTTGCGCAGTTCCACCAGATCGTACTTCTGTGACATTGTAAAACCTTCGCACTGTGCAAACGCTGCAGAGACAAGCTTATAACCTAAGTCCTGACCTCATCCTACTGGTCATATGCAGGTACTGTTGTTTTACTCGCACAGGACGTGCTCTGAAGCAGTCACGGTGACCCTAGGCCTTTAGAGGCTATGCCCGTCACAGTCACAGTGTTCCATTAACTAACTAACCTCATACCACACAACGTGCGTAATTCACATCTCAAACTAATAATAATGAGAGAGAGCAGCAAAACATAGTTGATAACTCTATAACTAAACACATAAACACCGCCATGAGAACTCCCATGATCCTTTGCTCTGACGCTAACCCTGTGTGCAGGCTACGATACAGAAAAAACAAACAAACGTATTTTTAAGTTGTGCTGTTTCCACAGCATATTTCTGTGCTGACTTTAGACTCTTTGTGCAGACAAGCGGTTAGAGGATATGCCCTATGGTGCTGAAAGCTGCTGTAGATGCTTTTGGGTAAAATAAAAAATAGTTTAAGTTTATTTATCCAGGTCAAAAGACAGGCTTAACCATCAAGTTGTGGATTTTAAATCGTACATAGGAGTGGGGAGTGATCATAGGAGGGGTGATGCAGAAGATTATGGTATCATTCAATGCACACTGTGGTTAAAGTGTGTGAAAAAAACGCATATCTTTAATGATTAAATGATCTTCTACACTCCTTAGTGTTTTAGGGAAATAGCTCCTGATGTTATTCAACTCCTCCTGTCAGGGGATCTTGTCGAGCTTACATTTGATCAAAACAACTGTGCATGTCAAGTTTTTGATTCTTTATGAATAAAAACAATTTAGGCCTCGCATGACTGAGACTTTGGGGCTTTTTTAGGGACGTACATCTATTTGATGATACTTTATTGATCCCACAATGGGAAAATTACAGTTAACAGAACACCCATCCAAGAAGACAAACAGAACAAACATGGGGAGATAGGTGAACTGTGACCATGCTGCCCCCCTTCTGGAGGCGCTGCCATTAAAAAGACAGAAACAATAGTGAAAACATATAGGGATGAGTGAGGGAAAAAAAATCATCTCATACTTTGTATACATATGCACATACACAGTATAAGGTTACAAAAACCTCTGCGACAGAGCAGAAGCATATTTGCACATTTAAAGCCAGGATAGCAATATGGTGGGTAAGGTCAGGAGAGGATACAGACGGAGACGAGAGGATGGGGCGACTTTTATCGAGTCAAATTTATAATGTTGGATGATGAGAAACTAATGCTATGATCCCTTTCACATTGATGACTGGTTTATTATTGAATAAAAAACAGACTATTCAGAAAGTTTTAACTGTGGATTTTTAAAAAACTGAAGTAACACACACACACACACACACACACACACACACACACACACACACACACACCGGTAATTGGTAATGAATAGTTAAAGTGTACATGAATGAGAGTTCACCTAATGAGTGCCGACCTCTTTGTATCTGAAAATTAGTCAGTTAGTGTTTTTTAACAAAATGCAGATGTGATAACAAATAGAATACAAGAATCCTGTAAAAAACTCTTTTTTCCCCCACCTTAGATAGGAAAATACACAGCTATTGCTTTAACCATAGTTTGGGGCATAGTATGTGGTGTTTAAACATATATTGCACTGTGTTTTCCGTGAGGAATGCAGAGTTAAAAATGAGCAGCCTGTACAGTTTTTAACATTGATTTTTATTTCAACCCATAAACCAAAAAATCTGTGATGGTTGTGAAGTTGTAACAGTTGAAGTTTTAACGTCTGGAAAAACAGAAAAAATTGTTAGTTATGTAGCCATCATTCATGTAATACACAATGATGGTTGTATGTAATGATACAACTGAGTGTTACAACAGCACAATGATCCCAAACACATTGCTAGCAGACCAACATTAATCTGCTGGAATTTCCTTCCCAAATCCTTGAAAATTTGTGGCCTACGCTTAAAAACTGGTGCCATGCCAGGAAACCAACCAATGTAAATTAACTCTACTAATTCTGCCAAGAACAGTAGTGAAATAACTATGTCAGAGGCTGGTTGATGGATACCAAAAAGCATCTGGCTGAGGTGCAACTTGCTAAGGGACATTATACCATTAGTAGGGTGTATCTTTAAATTTGAGTCCAATAATTCCATCCTGGAAAAGGAACAGTTCAAAGAAATAATAAAAAAACAAAAAAACATGAGATCCATGCCCTTGATGAGTTTGTACAAACTTTTGAGCACAACTGTATTGTGTTTTAAACATAGACCTATGAGGTGGACAGCATGCATCCAAAGATTTGGACTAAACAAGATAAACAATGTCAGTTTAGCATGTCACCATCAGACTGGATACAATTTTGAAAGTTTCTGTGTTAGAAACACTCAATAAGGAGCAAGAGACAGAGAGAGAGACTCGTGTTCAGAGAATAAGGATTGTCCTGTAAGATACATGAGGAATTTTTGCAAGTCTTAAACCAAGATACAAGCATGTATATTGATTAAAAAAAGAATATGCTTACCTGAATCCATTTAAAAAGACAGAGAGAGTAGCGCTTTGCGCCGGAGTCTGTGTGGATAAAACACGAGGAAAAAGAGCGCAGCGTTTGTCTTCACAATGAGGTCTTTGTCATGTCTGCTTTATAAAACCACGACCCTTTTTATGACTGTGTGTTTGAAACCCTCCCTCACTCCTTTTTTAACCGCCACCTGTTCGCTTGGTAAAGTACTACGTCCTGCCCTGTGTATATCCTGATTGTTAAATCAAATTAAAAAATAACTTTTCTTTTTAAGAAACTAAGGAGATCGGAAAACGTGAAAGCAGCAACCCTATCAGCTGTAGCTGTATGCAAGACCGGCCTCTGTCGCTGATTGTGACGTTGTAAAAATGCGCCACATTGCCTGATGGGAAATGTAGTGATATACGTATTTTTTAATTCATTTTTGCGTTGAATCGACTTTAAGTAAAAAACGTTGCAATAATTATTTACGTGTTGGAAATAAATCACGGATCATCAGGTAGTATGTCTGATCTATGACAGTCAGCTTTTAGTTCAGTCTTTTAGTTAAAAACAGGTGATATAATTGCATGAAGAATTATCCCCTGTTAAAGAAAGAAAGAAAGAGTTTATTTAAACAGGGTGGATGGGTTTTGTCCTTTTGATGAAGTCTTCTTCTTCTTGTGATGAGAGATAGTGGGGGGGGGGGGGGGGGGGGGGAGACGAATTCGGATGGTTTCAACAGGTGATGGTCTTTTAGTTTAAAAACACATGGTATATTTGCGTGGAGAATTACATCCTTTGATGCTTAGATAGCACCTGTTAAAGAAAGAGTTTAAGCATCTTCACAACTGTGTGAATAGGATTCCCCTTTTGATGAACTCTTCTTGTAATGAGAGATAGTGGGGGGAGAGAGTGTGGGAAAGACGAATTCGGTTGGTTTCAACAGGTGATGGTCTGTTGACCAGTCTGCTAAAAGTGTGCATTGTTTGTTTGTAATGAGAGAAAGTGGGGGAGAGTGTGAGAAACACAAATTCAGCAAGGTCTCATCAGGTAATGCTCTGTTTTATCCCAGTCATCTAAAAAACAGACGGTCTAATTGACTGTGGAGAATTACAATCCTTTGATGCTTAGATAACACCTGTTTAACAACTAGTTTATTTAAGCATCTTCACAACAGTATGAATGGGATAGCCCTTTTTCCAGACAATCCTCCTCCACTGATACACACGCAGCTGACTATCATAAATCATTCGAACACGCACAATCACACACACGCGCACGAGGACTCTCATGTACGCGCATGACCTTTGACCCCCACCTGTTACCTGTCAATCAAAAAAAGTGCCATAATATTACTACTTGGCCCAGAAGTAGCAAAGCATTATATGTCATTAGGGCCCGAGCACGAACTGTGCGAAGGCCCTATTGTAATTGCTCTGTTTATTAGGGCCCGAGCACGAACTGTGCGAAGGCCCTATTGTAATTGCTCTGTTTATTATTATTATTTTTTTTTTTTTTTTTTTTTTTTTTTTTTTTATTCAGGCAAATGAATTGGCTTTTTGGGGGCTTTATCATATTCAAAAACTCATCAAACTTTGCACATGCATCACACCTGGTGAAAATTTAAGTATTTTAATGGGCTCGGGCAAGGGCCCACCAAAATGCCTCAGTAGCGCCCCCTAAAGTTCAGCCCCACCGTGGTGTTTCCCGTACATTTATGAAACTTTCAACACATATGTATCACATCCAGACGCACAAAAAATCCTCTTGGAGCCATGCTCTAAACCCAACAGGAAGTCGGCCATTTTGACTCAAACATGCAAATTTGGCGATTTGCACCCTTCAGACTTTCTCTAATAACTCAAAGGGTTTAGAAGTTATCAACTTCAGATTTGGTGTGTTTCATCTACACACCAAGGGGAATCTACTTTTAAAAAATGGTGAGTTTTTGGCAAGGGGGCGTGGCCCTTATGCCCCCCTGAAATTTGATCATTCGCCATGAAATTTGATTGGCTCTAATTCATACCTACATAATCCAATCTGGATAAAACTTTCTCAGGAGGATAGGCATCTGCCCCTGAACACGTACATATGGCAGTATTTTATGATAATCGCAGCGCCACCTAGTGGGAGCAGGAAATGTCATGTTTTACACTTTGAGGTCCAGCTCCAAGGTGTTTGAGCAGAACCATCTCAGATTTCCCCTGGAAAGCCTTAAGGAGTTGGGCTTACACGGTTTTCAAAACTGTGAGTTTTTGCCAAAGGGCGTGACCTTGGCGGGAGGGCAAAGTTTGATGTTTCACCATCAAGACATAAAGGGCTGTAACTCAAAGCCAACTTGCCCAATCTGCCTCAAACATCAGTGGTTTAATAAGCCTCCTGCCCTGAACGCACTGATATGCATAAAGTCCACAAACGTCAGAGCGCCACCTAGTGGCAGCTCGAAATATCATAAAATGGCATGTTTTTTGAGTAGCCCCGGAGCTACATTTTATCTACAGCTCTGAAATTGTAGAGGCTCATGTAACATCCTAAGACGTACAAAAAAGTCTCTTGGACCCATACCCGAAACCCTACAGGAAGTCGGCCATCTTCAATTGAAAGTGTTCATTTTTGCCGTTTCCATGCCTGGTATTTGAACGAACTCGTCCTAGGGCATTTTACACAGTGAGACCAAATTTGCTCCACATCATCTAGACAAGGAGCCCATCAAATATTGTGGAAATCTTGTCAAGAAATTAAACGGTGTTGTCACACCAGACCATTGAAGTTGGCCTTCGTTTTTCTCACTCACCACCAAAATTGTTTGTGCACTTGTTCGCACATGCTTTGTCTGATCAGCCCGAAAATTTAATCACTCATGTACACATCCAGCCTAAATCTATAACTACAGATTCAAGACTGTAGGTGCAATAGCGCCCCCTACAGAAGCAAATGAAAATTTGTATGCCCGTCCACAGTATTAGTTTTGCTCTGAAATACATGGAAATGTCTTTCACCATTCCTTACAAAATCCTCATCAGTTTAATAAGCCTCCTGCCCTGAACACATTGATATGCATAAAGTCCATAAACGTTACAGCGCCACCTAGTGGCAGCTTGAAATATCATAAAATAGCATGTTTTTTAGCTAGCCCCAGAGCTACATTTTATCTACAGCTCTGAAATTGTGCACACTCATGTAACATCCTAAGACGTACAAAAAAGTCTCTTGGACCCATACTCCAAACCTTACAGGAAGTCAGCCATCTTCAATTGAAAGTGTCAATTTTTGCCATTTTCAGGCCTGCTATTTGAATGAACTCCTCCTAGGGCATTTCACCCAGTGAGACCAAATTGGCTCCAGTGTGGCACGGGTAGACGAGCGCCACAGGTCGACGAGCGCCACAGGTCGACGCGCGCAGAGTGCGAGGGCCCGATATCACCGCTTGCGGTTTTAATAATGTTTTTGTTTTCTTATATATGATGTGTGTGTGTGTGTATGTGCATATTGCTTTGTAAATAAAAAAAAAAAAAAAGAAATTCAAACTTGTGCCTCACAATTTGTTTCTCTTAATTGAATTCCTTTTAGTTGAGGTTATTAGCATGGCATGAATACAACATAACATACAAGGTATATCAC